>UELV01175789.1:0-12179 GCA_900490015.1 Megastigmus stigmatizans | reverse complement strand
GCATCTACTTACTAAATTATTACTATACTTTATATCAAATATTAAAAGCTTGGTATACCAATTTCAAAAGTAATATTTTTTAGTATATAAATAACTGATTTTACTATACTGTTTAGCAAAATTCATAATATTATTTACTAAATTAAAAAATAAAGTTATTGAAATTTTACTGCGTATAATTTTTAGTATACACGTTAGCAATTTTTAGTTACTACTCTAATCATTTTTCAGTGTCAGGACTTGCGGAAATTATTGAATGTATGCTAATAAGTTTTATAATTATTGTAAAGTTTCTCATAATTTAACTCTGTCTCGCCATCAGTGAAGATTATAGTAATTTTAAAGAGAGTATTTTTCTCCGTGTATGTATGGAAAAAAAGGTATATAGGATAAGCGAATGACTGTTGTTAGATGCAACAGAATTCATCTTTCAACTTGTAAATTGTATTATGTTCTTGGGGTGCAATTCCGTCTATGGGCAGCAAGAGCGTTATGCTAAGAAACGGCGCACGCGAATTACGTAGTCTCTGCAGTCTGATTCACAACTCGATAGAAGCATTAAGACACGAGCTGCAGAGCAATAATGCAGAGACGAGGCGAGGCGAGGCGAACTTTCGCTGTTATATATACCAGCTGGGATACAGCCGAATGCTACGCTCGCATAGTTACACGCATAAAGCTATGTATACGCGAAACAATGAAATATATAGATGGAATCGCGAGGATTCAACCGAATGAATGCGAAAATGCATTTTTTATCCCTTCATGCGGACGCGACTCTTTTGCCACGAATATAACTTCTTTCTTTCGGCCTGTGGCTTTGTTTCGTATTTTTTTTTCCCGCGAAAATTTGTTTACACACCGAGGACCAGAGAAAGAGAGGGGCAGAAAGCTTGATGGAATTTAATTCGGTCGCAATATGCGTCGCCTATACGTTTTGACCAATTTCTGAAAACACACGCGGTAACATACGACTCGATTCTGTTTTTTTCCCTTTTTTTTTTCATTTTTCAATTTTTGAGATTATCCGTTTACGTGCACATTTCGAAAGATTGAAAAGGAGATCAACTCGTGCTCGCGGATTGCGAGAAAGAAATTGAAAAAAAAAAATAATAATAATAACAGAGGCGACGCTTTATAAAAATATATTCGTGAGAATGAAATTTGTTGGAATTCGGTTTTTCATCCGTAACATCAACCCTTCGATACTCGGATTGTCCGTTTGAAAAAAACATCCATCTATTGTCTTTTCTAGAAAATACTCACCTCCTCGTCTTTTACCCCAATGAACAAAGAAAAAAAAACGGCGCGCCTCCATTTAGCAAGGAACAAAGCATATTCCCTATGCATATATTCTATAGAAGCGCCCGAAAACCCCGTTGGCACACATCCGCAGAACCGCACTTCAACGCAACAAATATATCCTCCGACGTTTCATAAAACGCTGCTAGCTAGTACACACAGAGTCGTACATGCATGTATATATGTATATGTGTATTCGCAACGGCGCAAGTAAACGGTGCAATTTCTCCTCTCGGTGCTCGCTGCAACTTCTTGATCCAGAGCGTTCCTACCTCACGAGCCAACTAGAGAGCACAGAAAGAGAGAGAGAGAATATGTATATAGAGATATCGCTCACAGTGCACGGCAGAAAGTGCACCTTGTCTCGAGACTCTCTCTGTCTCTCTCAACTACACGTATAGTCTCAATCCGACGAATTCGCCGCCTGCAAGGTCCAATGATAAATCTCTCGCCTTATCCCTCCTCTCTTTCTCCGTCGCTCTATCTATCTTTATCTGCTTTGTCTCGGTTCGGCGCGCGGCTGCAGTGTCCGAAAGACGGACGGACGTGTATATAAGCGACACTCGGCGCAGAATCCCCCGTCGTTCCAGTTTCTCGCACTTCTCGTATGACGATCTACTCTCTCTCTCTCTTTCTCTCTCTCTGTGGCGGTGGCGGTCGCGCGGTGTGCAACCGTACTCTGTCTCCCTCTCTATCTCACCTTTTATTCAACGCGTCGAGGGACCGTGTACGTGTGCGTATAGTTACCGTCGTCCTGCAGCGTGCGAAAGTTTTAGAGCCGCGTTATACAGTCCAGGACTGCTGCGACGCGAGCAAAGTGCCAGGGCTCGGCCTTGTATTATACGAGCACTTCAAAGCCCTGCCCCTTTTTGCCACAGCGTTTTTGGCAAAATATTAATTATTTTGCCCAGACGGCGAAAGAGAGAGAGAGAGAGAGAGAGAGAGAGAGAGAGAGAGAGAGAGAGAGAGTTGTTTACTGTGTACGCGCGCATTCCTGCAGGTCTGGAATTCGAATTTAATTAATAAACTTTTATACTCCTGCAATTTTATTTAAAATGATGTACGACATTTTTTTTCCTTTCATTTTGTGACATAATTATATTTACTACACGAATTTTCATTTTAAGTTCGAAATGGTAAGTTGTTTAGAAAACAAAATTTTCCTAGAATAAAAGGATCGTAATATATTTATTTAAAAATGTGCTTTGTTACGTAATATTCTGCATATATGAAAATTTCTATTTGTAAAACTATTCCATTGTATTTCATTTTCCACTGTAATAATTTTGGTCTACATTTTGAGAACAACTTTGTTGAGAATGAAAACCTCAATAGTTTATAATTATTATAATATTGCACTTGTATTTTTCATCATATACATGTTTTTATTACGTTGAAAAATCCTGGTAAGCTTTAATTCAGTAAAACTGATTCGTTAAATGCCATAAAATATAGACGAATACTTTAAATTTTCAACAAAAACAAAAAATAACAATAAGCGAAGAATTTATTTAGTTATTGCAGTTATTTATGTTTATCATTGAAGAATTTATCCATCAATTTTAAGGGAATAATAAATCTTTTTCCTTGACCTATTTTCCCATGCAAATGCAACCGACCCAAAAAACTAATCGTATGGAAATAAACATAAAGAAAAACACCCCAACGAAATCCCATTACAATCTCGATCTTCTTAAGCGCAGAAGCAAAGTGCACCCGCTCCAAAAGCGATCCGTCCGAAAAAGTGCGAATCAGTATACACCTAAGCCCATATTATACATAGTAAGCGAGTGAGAGAGAGAGAGAGAAAGGGAAAGTGAAGTTTCGAATTTCTGTTGCAGAAGCGGAAGTGAGGTCGCCGCGCTTTACCGGCCTTAGCTGGCTCGCGTTTCCCGCTCTCCACGCGGCTTACAAGCACGTTCAGCTGGAGCTCGAGTTCCGCCCGGAGGCGTGGGACGGCGTACTTCTACTGGCCGGCGAGAGGGACGATCTGCAGGGCGACTTTATGGCCCTGATCCTCCACCACGGATACGTCGAGTTCAGGTAAGCCCCGGCCACTACCCCGGCTCTATACGCGACTCTAGCCCCCCCCCCCCCCCCCCCCCCCCTTTTCCGACAACTACGACATCTCTCTTACTTGCTCGCGATCCTCGAGACCTCGTACTCGGATATATATTATTCCGGCTAATTTTCTATTTTGAATAATGCTGCGATTTATTTGGTCGCAGGGAATTTTGAATTGCTTCGGAATAGATTGATAAAGTCGGATGAATTGAATATATCGGGTATCGTAAATAAGACAATTTGAATTCTTATGCGTATATGTAAAAAGGAAAGCTGAAGCTGTCTATTTGTTTTATCATTTTAGGAAAAATAATTGGTATAATTCTGTATATATTTTATAGCATCGCATCATCTTCAATGCAGATATTTAATGCTTCCAAATCGAAGAATAAATTATTGAAATAATATGTGAGCTAATTCAAGCTTCAATCAATAAACTATTATTAAAATCAATATTAATAAAATTATATTTGAGTTGTACGTATAATTGTACGCTCGATCTCTATCTGATTATAAACTATGACCTGCACAAAATGCTTTTGTTATATAAATCATATAATAAAGCTAGTAACTTTTATCATTTCTTTATAAACTGGAAACAAATTGCTCAAAAAATATTTTTTACTGAAATAAGCTGTATACATATATTTGAATAATTATCAATAATTTGTAACTTGATGATAATTATATATTAAGTTTACATTTACGAGCCTAAATTTGATTTTCACAGTCAACAAGTTGCTCATTAATCACACCGATTTCGCCTAGCATCTGCTGCACAAACATTTATGTGCCCACTGGACAGTGAATATCTAGCATCTAAATATTCAGTTTGAAAACTTTGTGTGGTTAATTACCCATATTATTAACTGCTTTTCTATATACCATGCATCACTTCTCTTTTAATCTCAAACATTTATTTTTATAATTTAATTTTAATATTTAATTAAAACTCTATAAATACAACTACTTCAATTCCAATATATACAAGAAATAATATTTTCAATAAAAGATAGTTATCATAATTCGAATTTAGGAGAATAAAAAATATTTTATATTAAAATAAACAAACTGTTACTTTATCCTAGAAAATTCATTGACCACTCATAAAACGAACCCCTTTCCCCAATTTCCCTTTAATTGTTCCTAATGCAAAGCTTCTCAATCAGTGCATCTCATCAAACCAAGCGCTTTTTAAAAAGTCCGAACTCTAAAAATACCGAGATAAATGAAGATAATCACTCAATCGCGTTCCGGAGCTTTAGTCGGCGAGCATTCGGTGGCGAGTAATTCAATTTCAAAGGTAGAGAAAAGGTATTGAGTAGCCACCGAAAGAATGATGGGGAGACGGGGGGCAAAGCGAAAGGAAAATAGGAGAGAAGCAAACGCCTGGCCCCTTTCCAAGACCGAATTTTATTTTCCCGATACAACTTTTCAACTTATCGCTTTCGTTGCAAATACAGGGAAAAGCGCGGTTCTTGAATACCTGCACCGGCTCTACCCACGTCCATGTCTTTCCATTTATATCCTATAATTGGAAATTCTTTAAATAGCTAATGTAATTAAGGTGCTCGAAGACATTGGTTCAGCTATGATTTCTAGAATTCTAGACATATCAAGTACAATGGAAAGTTTGTCGAACTGCTCGCGACAACATTTATTTATCGTCGTGGGAAGTGAGTCTGGATAGACTGAGAATCGAATGCCAATTACTTTTTAACGACGTATTAATTATGGCGCTTGATAGTTAATCGCGGAAATGGCAAAAGTTCCATCTCGTAATTTCTACCAGTGCGTTGCGTAAAAAGAATATTGCGCATAACTCAAGCGCGAAATTCTGCGTCAAATTGAAGTGTCATTTTTGTGCCGGTCCAACTTGAGAAAGTGTTACCATGAAAATGAATATATCACGGCATTTTTTATGCGCACTTACAAAAAAATTTTTTAAGTGACACTCGCCAAACTTTCGTAACTGCTTGCCTATTACAAAACAAACTAAATTAAACGTCAGAACTCTTGTAATTAAAATTTTACCGATGTAAGATATATATAGACCAGTCTATTAAATAGCTGGCTGTAACCTTTGTATATGAGTCGTGAACTAAAACTTTCTTTATAAGATGCTCGTCAGCTTAAATTTTTTTTAATAAGTAATTAAACGACCATTTCAATGATTGGTAACGGATTATTTATACCTCGAATAAAAAATAATTTCTCGGAATAAAATGTGCGATCTCATTTATAAAGCCTGTTCATTTATATTAAGTCGCGAGAGTGAAAAAAAAGTCACGCACGAACTTTTCGCATTTCTTCTCTCTTCGCACATGTCAAATATTCCATTTCCGCGTACTTACTCGTTGCCGAAAAAAAAAGGCGGATGCAAGAGGGCCAGAGAGTGGAAAATATATAGCGCAAGACAGTCGAGTTGTAAATGTCTGGTAGCACAAGATCAGGCAGTCCGATAGTAGTGGTAGTGACGGTTGCGGTAAGTCGTCGTCATCAGCGGTAGCTGCATGTAACTGCATAATGGCGCTTTCACGCAGAGAGAGAGAGAGAGAGAGAGAGAGAGAAAAGAAAAGACGAAAGAGAAGTAAAAGAAGCAGACCGAGTTTTCACTTTGGCCCAAGTTAAGATAAAGATGGATGCTCGACTCTGTGAATTCCGCGGTTTAACGTGGCCCGTATTTACGTGTAGTGGTGTGTCGGGATGTTAATGCTAGAGCGAAGAAGACGAGCGGATGACAGAATTAAAGCCCGTTTTATAAATTCTTATAGCGAAGCTTTTAAAGCCTTTCGGGATGATTTACGAGCGATGTCACGGTGACTTTTGCCATGCAAAAATATATATATATAATGCTCGGCAATGTTTTTTCGATGCTTCCGAGTAGGTCATTTTGAAAATAATGACCTACTTTAACGCGAGAAGAAAGAGCGTATAAGCACGCATAAAGCTAACTTTCGTAATGGCGAACTAAAACGATCAAATACGACGTTATGAACAATTAAAGTAACAGATTACATTTCTGAAAATGTCCTTTTGAACGGTCGTTTAAACCGTTAGTGGCAGTTTTGAAAAGTCAAATTCATTAAGTGGATGAGTGCCTCGTCAACAAGGGCTTAGGAGAGACAAATAAAATCTACGCTATTGTTAGAAAGAAGAAAGAAAGCCATCTTCGACTAACAAATATATAATGTAACCCTTTTAAGCCGGTAGAGGAATATTTTAAAAAGCGGAAATACGTGACTGCTAAGCGCTCGGGCTTTCAGAAAACGTCAATAAATTTTTTTTTATACCTCACTTTGCCGAGAGAGGAGGTCAACTTTATTAGATTGAAAACTTTTTATTTTTGCTAAAAGGATTATCCCGCTAAAAGAGAAGTAGTGCGCGGGAAAATTTAAGTGATAAGAAAATGCACTTATAGAACGCGAATTAGTTGGCATTAATTTATTTAATTCATGCTATTTTCATCTTCTGTCCGCGACCGCTCGAAACATCTTCGACGTAACTTAATACTTTAACTAAATTAGCACTTTAAGGAAGAACATAAGTAAAAGCTTCACATCCAGGGTTCGCTTTGAAGGAAACTTCTTGATGAGCAAATTAATAGGTCCTAAAAATTAAACTATTCCAACTAGTTATAAAATGTATTCCCTTATTATAATTAGTACTTGTATTGTAATTCAACTTAAAGTGTGTATAAATTCGTTTGAAAAATTTACATCTCGAGCATTTTACCTTTAAATCCGTAAACTATCGACCTTATACTAAAAATAGCTGCACTTGTTGTCATAACTTAGTCAAAGCTTCTTCGACTTAAATGTATAATATAAAACGTGATATCCTCCAGGTCATTCTGTAACCTCGTACTCCCTCCAATTCCATTACGTACAAAATAAAAGACTGCAGGAATGACACGGCGGATATAGAAATATCCATATCCATATCTATATTATTTTACGGTCAGTTACCGGTGACGTAATAAAAAAAAATCGATTTTAAATACCTCATATCCAGCACGTGATCCGGTTATAAATTCTTGTTTCAAGTATATCCATTTCATTTAATAATTTTCATTCACAATCGTAATAGTCCGTATAATTTATAGTTTTTCTCGTTACAATTTCTCATCGCGATACAGATAAGCAATAGCTTTAGGAACATACAAACGTTTTACAGGTGAATATACAATACAATATGCAATGCAACTTACCATTGAGCCAGTATATTAAAATAACGTTATTAGAAGCAATGTTTACCAAGTGAGATTGACACATTAAACTCGATGAACCAATCAACCTGCATACATATCGCTAAAATCCATAAACATAGTTTAAATCATCATGTTCTCGATATCAACACCAATACCATTATTGTATACACATCGTTTCGCTTTACTGCTTCATTTCAATTAGCAAAAATAGGCAACGGCCAGAGCGACGCCACACACCGACAATATAATTGATGAACTAATCCATTCTAATCCACGCGACAAAGTTTGCTTTTATTCCAATCCACCGAAACACGCACATTCACAATCAGCACCGCACCAATTCGTCCTTGGAACGCCCAGGCGCAAATTACCCCGTAACACGCACAGAGGACAGCCGGTGCTTGTCGGACAAAAAAAACCGAGCCTCGCGCGTAAAAAAATTGGGCGATCGCAAGCTCTCGTGGGCGACACGTTCTAAGCTCGACTTTCGCGATATCGATCTCGACATTTGTTTCTAGGGTGAAAGCTACTGTCTGTGTGTTGTGTGTGTATGTGTGTGTGTGTCTATAATCGGGCGTCGCGCCGAGGGCCGACTAACACCACTTGGCCTTTATAACACGACACGAGGCTGAATTAAAGGCGACGCTTTCAAAAGTCGGCAGATTTATTCGCGCCTGCTGCTGCTTTCGGCCTCCACACACACACACACACACACAGAGAGAGAAAGAGTATATAATAATTACACTCGCGCTTAAAGGGACTTTTGTACTTTGGAGCGTATAAGACAGACGCTGCCGTTGCCGCAGTAGCAGCAGCGTCGTTTTGTCGCCGGGTTATACACGGCTCGTGACCCATATTTCGCGAGCGGCTTCGTGTGAAACGACCGCGCGAATTTCGAGGCGTGTTTGAATAGACGCCCGCGCGATGGAATATTGTAATGGACGCGGGCTATACGTCATTTTAGCGAGGGGAGTCGCGCTTTTTTTAATCTTTATATATACGCTTGCGTAATGAGATGAGACCTTCTTTTGCTCGGGGATTATTCATTTTGTTTCTTGGACTCGGTGCGTCATTCGATTTTTCTAGAAGTTGAGATTGGATTCGTGCTCGGGGAAATAGTTTGAGGAAACAATGTTTTCCTTGATTATCCCAGGGTTATTAATTGTATTTTATTGCAATAATGAAGGTTTTGTATACCGCGACGTTGGGAAACTGTGTTTATACGCATACCGCTTCTTTCGTTTTTCACGGAAATCAATTTTCTGATATTAATTGGCATGATTTGTCGATTTTCAAAGTGAAATTAATTAATCTTCGGCTGAATGATTGGCATTTTATTTGGACGATAAACGTTATAATACGTTTTTTGATGGATTGCGGCGAATTGAATTACCTTTGAATCGTTTCGAACTGTTAATTATTGGGACTATTTTATTATGATTATTTATTTATCACAAATTTTATTCTATAAATAAATAGGACGTCACTATTACAAGAATATTGAAGCATAATTTTCTTAGAAAAATCATTGGGCATAATAATATGCGGATTATCGTTACCTCTGAACAGTATTGTATTTTATATTGAATATTATAATACTTACGAATTCTTATAAAGGGTATTCGCTAGGAGTGGATAGATTTCTACCTTACCAATTATTTAGTTCCTCGATAATGATGTAAATATCCAGGGCTATCCAGTTTCGTGAAATTCAAAGGGATTTTATCTTTGAAATCATTCCGATCATAGCACATCCCCTAAATATTATATAATTCAATACCTAATTAAAATTTTAATGGATATGGACTCGAACTTTTTTTATAGAAACCTATAATCAATGAAGATGAAATTGCCAAGCTATTTAAAATTTGCTTCAAAAATAATCTGTATAAAAGATAATTTAGCCAATAAAATTAGATTTCCAAGTATAATTTATCTTGTTAATCCAGCTATTTCCAAAATACGACACTTATCATTCTTTAAATTGTTTAGCATTTAATACGAGTTTATGTTTTAATGATAAAAATCATTAGCGTACAAATGAATGACACTACTTATTTCTTCCAATAATTTCTGTTATGAATACCTGTATAAAATGTTCGGATTTAACATATCAATTAATTTTTCGATGCAGTAATTTAATTAATACCTCTTTCAGAAAGCACTAAATCAATGGCATCGTTTTATAAATGAATTATGCTTTATACCTTCATATTTCTCAATTAAATTAAGTATCGGCTATACCTTACTCGGCATTCAATCAATCAATTACTGTGACATTTATGCATAGACAATTCGTTGTGCTTTGCGCCAAATTATTCAGCAATATTAAAAATATTTAAAGCCTTTTTCCTTTCAAGGAAATTCATAACTAATTATCCTCCGCTCTCGTTCTCAATGTTTCAGATTCGACTGCGGCAGCGGAGTCGGCATTGTGAGAAGTTCCGAAACCGTCAAGCTCAACGAATGGAACGTTTTGAATATCTACAGACACCGCTGGGATGCGTGGCTGCAATTGAATCAGGAGAAACGGATTCAGGGCAGATCAAAGGTAAGCAGTTTGAAAAAGACACCCATTTGTTGGAGAAACCGCGAAGAAGCGTTCTGCGTTGCGTCGAATATCGCAAATGTAGCCTTCTGGGAGAATAAATGAATTGGAGCGAAATTATAGGATGAATATGAAATGTTGCACATTAAATTACCCAATGAATGGAATTTTATATCAACGGTAATTAAATAACCGATAAACTGCCGTTAATAAAATATAGAGAAATTCTTTTAATGCGAGGATGCTTTATAATGGCTGCGTTATTATGTGACAGTAAAAGATGCTTTATCGGATACAATTTATATAAAGATTGCACGGTTATAAAAGATAAATTGATTAAAAGAATGACGTGGTATCGTTAAAAGTTAGCGCACACCCCACACTTGGTTCTCAGCAAAGAAACGGTTCCAGGTCATTTTAATTAAGCGACTGAGTAGCAAGCTAAACGGCTCAATCGATTTTCCATTCGACGAAAAAGAAAGAAAAGACCGACTGCACACACACACAAACACACGCATCGACGTGTCCCCGTTGAGCAAAGCGTCAATCCCAATTCGACCGAGTCAAAGAAGAATTTCGCGGAACGGACTCGAATCTTCCATCCCCCTCCCGCTACAAGAGTTAAAGTAAAGCAGATCAAGTGGCCGAGAGCGAGTGCAAAAAGGCCGCCAATGCGCGCCACACTTGATCGAGCGAAATGTTTGCACCTTTCGTCAAAGCTTTAGTCGTCAACTTAATTACGGAACACGCAATCACCCTCGATCGTCGAGGAGAGTTTCGAAAACAAAAAACTATAATTAAATTAATCTCCCATTCTCTCTCTCTCTCTCTCTACCGAGATAAAAATGAGGTCCGTCCCGTTAAAGAAGCTCCAGCATGTTTATATACGCGCGCGAATCCTGTCCTTTATTCCTTCGCGAGTTTCCCTCGTACCATTTTCTTGTTGTTGTTGTTTTTTTTTCTATTTCCCCGCGCGCCATTCTCGCAAATGGAAAAAGTTGTACGATAATCATTGTTTCACTAGCTTCCCAGGATATGACATAACGGGAAAACTCATCCGCGGAGATATGTGCCTCCACCGCTGCTGCTGCTACATCCTTTAAACGATAAAAGTTCCGCGGTATATAGGAAAGCACCGCAACTGTTGTAGACACACCTTTTGCGAGCCGCGCGTTAACGAAATACGAAACGGCCGCAGCTACGTGAAAGAGAAGAGCAGACACGATGCTAATTGAGAACATTAATTACGTAGCCTAGACAGGGGGGAAATTTGATCGCTGCGTGTACCGGGACTCCGCGTATACGCTTCGGGAATGAAATATGACGTTTCAAGTTTTGACGAGGAAAACGTTTCATTACGATTGTCATGTGTATACTTTTAGCCGCGCTTTCCGCTTTCGGGCTTTTAAGATAGCTCTATGGGTACTCTCTAGTCTACTGAGAGATGAAACGAAAAATTATTTTAAATACTTTGTAAGTGTGTTAAAAGTGTTTCAAAAATTTTTTCTTCATTTTTCATTTAGGTTTAATACCCTATTCTTTATTATTTTATTAAAATAAAACATTATTGAAAATAATTCTCTGTTTATTTGACTTCGGTTTCATCCTGACATGAAAATGTAGCAACACTGGACAACGAGTATCCAATTGTATGACGAATGATGCGATGTTACCAAATTTCTATCACTTCCTAAACTAACCGTGAAAACAAGATTTTGCTTGTTTTGTTAATAAATATCTTTTAATTTTACACGATAACCTATAATAACTTTTATATTTTTGAAAAGCTGAGATACAATTCTATTAAAAACTAGTTTTTCAATAATGGCATACACCACTATCTATAAAAAAATCTTTCACTTCCTGTGTCTCAGAGTGCCTGTCCCATAAGGGCTAATGTTAAATACCTCAACTTTAATTTACAATATTTATAATTTTTACACGATAACTCGCCTCAAAATTTATAAAATATATTCAGTAAACCCTCCTGAATATTTCTACGTAATTATTTTTTATGTCTTAGAAAGTCGGATTAACCCTAGAGCTACCTTAACG
>UELV01175786.1:0-10299 GCA_900490015.1 Megastigmus stigmatizans | reverse complement strand
ATATATATATATATATATATATATTAAAAAATGGCGGACGACAGCGGAGGTCCGCCAGACGGTACCGCAGAAATATATTATAAATGTTATACAAAACAGAAAGTTCAGGTGGTGGTTTGTTTAATTTGCGAAAATGTTCATCACGCGAGTGATTTTTATAGAAAAAAGAAAGTCGAATACTTAAGTAACGTACTAGTTATATGTCCAGAACATAAGGATATAAACATAACCTCTGAAGCACATGCTGAAATACTAAGTGAAAAGACTAAATTAGTTAAAGCTATGATAAAATCAAAAAAAGAAGAACCGGTCAAAAGACCAATAATAGACGAAATCGCAGAGGTAAGCCAACAAGAAAAAATCGATCAGAGTTTTTATGAAGATAAAACAGAAATTGAAACTTTGAAAATAGAAAATCTACTATTAAAAGATTTAAATAATGAATTGAAAAAAAAATCAGTTACTAAGAGAAAAATTAGAAACAGAAAAGAATGACATTCCAATAAATACATATAGTATAATAACATATATGCTGCTGTTACAACTAATGTGAAAAATAAATCAAAACCTATACCAAAATTTATAATCAAGAAAAAGAAAAAAGAAGAAAACATGGACAATGTAAATAGGTATATGTCACACTACTTAATCAAATATAAAACAATACAAAGAAAGAAAATTACCAAAAAAAAAACGATAGTGAAATAATTATAAATTGTTTAAATAAAGACAGTATTGGGAAAACAGTAATAATATTAAATACTAAACTAGCATATATTTGTGAGATAAAAAAAGAGCAAATTGAAAATCCGAAAATTAAAGTGATAGGAATTAATAATTTTGAGAAAATGAACAATAAAGAAATTAAAGAAGATATAAATGTGAGAAATTTTAGCAATTTTAATAAAAAGTGCAAACTATTGGATATGTACACTAACAAGAAAAATAACTTGTAAACGGCTATATTGGAAGTAACAGCAAATATGCATAAACACATTAAAGAAAATTTTAATAAAATTTTTGTTGTATATCAAAACTGTCGAGTTCTTGTTAGACCATGTTATAACTGTGGAGGATTCTGGCATAAAGGTTCTAAATGTCGCAATGATCCAGTTTGCCTAAAATGTGCTGGTAAACATAAAACTCCCTGTTATAAAAACAAAAGTGAGCATATATGTATAAATTGCACATATAGCAATAAAAAATATAACACATTATATAACATAGACCACATGGCAACAGACAGTCATCAATGCGAAATTTTAAAGACAAAAATTAATAAAGTCATCGACTACACACATTACCATATAAGACCTTCCTTACCAAGATATCTTGGTAATGTGGATAACGACGTTACCAACTCAGGAATAATGAACACACCTGCCTTAGTACAGTTCATGCAAGCAAAAGCAACAAGTGTTAGTAGTGTAACATCTGCCGCAGGGGATTCCCCAGGTAGCTATGGATCAAGAACTAAACTTTGAAGACTTAATGGATAGAGTGTATGTTTTTGGGGATATAGATAATCTCAATAAAGGTCTTATTAATAATAAAAGTGCAATATTATGTATAAATCTAAGAAGCCTAAACGCAAACTTTAATGAATTAGAAACCTTTATTGAGAGTTTATCCTTAAAACCGTGTGTAATTGTATGTACTGAAACTTGGTATTTGCAGGACTCGGGCTATTTTAAACTAGAGGGATATAAAAGCTTTTATCATGAAAGTACAAATAATAAAGCAGATGGTGTTATTATGTATATTAAAGATAATTTAATAGAATACACTGAAATTGTTCTAGCGGGTAGATTGAGACTTGTAAGTGAATTGACCCTCGCTCTGTCAGATATTGATCTACGGCTTTGTTCTTGAATTCTGTGCCGTTATCTGACTGGATGACCTCCAGAATGTCAAAGCGTAGAACTGCTCTCTTGTTCAGCTCCTTTATTATGCTTTTTGTGTTCGCTTTTCTTAGCGGAACGCACTCAACCCAACGGGTGAAGAGATCTTGCAGAACGAGGATGTATTCGAATCCTCTTGCACTCCTCGGTAGTAATCCTATAATATCTCCCGCCATCAGCTGGCACGGTTTCTCCACGATTCGACTGCCTATTAGGCCTAGGGGGAGTTTCTGTTCTACCTTGCACTGCTGGTAGATCTGGCACTTCCGAACATAGTTGCGGACATCTTTATAGAATTTGGGCCAGAAGTAGTACCTTGCGACTCTGTCGAAGGTCTTTTCTCGCCCTAGATGTCCCGTCGTCGGTTCGTCGTGACCCTCGCGCAAGACATCGCTCCGGTGTTCCTTTGGCACGATCAGTTTCCACGCGTCATCTTCCTCGATGACGCCCTCTATGCCTGGGTTTTGGTGGTAGAGGCACAGATTTCCGCCTGTGATTTTCCATCGAGGATGCTCGCTGACCATGCCAGCACGCTGATCGCTAGCTCTTCCTCCTCGAACATCCTCGACAGTGCGTCTGGGACCAGGTTTAGCGATCCCTGCCAGTGCTCTACATCGAACGTATGCCCCTGTAATTCCAGGGCCCATCATGCTAGCCTGCTCATTAGGATCTTCATTGAACAGAGCTTTGAAGTGGTAACCTTCGATGTAGGGTCGGAACTTCTTTATTGCCCAGACTACAGCCAAGCATTCTCTCTCCGACACGCTGAAATTTCTTTCAGCTGGTGAGAGAGATCTGCTGGCGAATTCCAGAACTTTCTCGACCTCGCCCACGGTTTGCATTAATACCGCTCCGAGACCCGTGTCACTGGCATCTGTCTGCACAATAAACGGTCGTCCGAAGTCTGGCCTTTGCAACACCGGGGTTGATAGTGTTAATGCCTTGAGCTGTTCAAAGGCTTTTTGTTGCTCGTTTTTCCACTCGTAGTTTTGGTTCTTCTTTGTGAGTAGGGATAGTGGTTCAGAGATTGTCGCAAAGTCCTTCATAAACTTGCGATACCACGAAGCCATACTTCAGGGCGGCAAAATACGCTTTTTCACAATTGATGGTTAATCCTACTTCACTGAGTTTCTGGAGTACGAGTTTCAGGTAACGCCGGTGGTCCTCGAATTCTTCTGAGACGATAATTATGTCGTGCAGATAGGCGAATGCAAATGGTTCCATGCTCGGGCCCATGAGCTGGTCGACGACTCTCTGGAACAACGCTCCTGCGTTACAAAGATCAAACGACATACTCTTGAATTGATATAGACTTACGCCAGGCACCGTGAAGGCCGTGATGGGTCTTGACTGTCTCGTCAATTTTATCTGGTGGTATGCCGCACTAAGATCTAGTGTAGAGATGTATCGTGCTCGTCGTAGCTTACTTTGGATATAGTCCATGTGCGGTTAAGGATAGGCGTCCGGTTTTGTAACTGCATTTACTTTCCAGAAATCAATGCCGAACTGGTAATTGCCATTTTCCTTCTTCACCATCACTATTGGACTTGACCAGCTGCTGGATGAGGTTTCTATTATGTCCTTCTCTAACATGTCGGGGACTTGCCGATGCATTTCCTCCTCCACCTTCGGCGAATCTGGATAGTACTTCGGTTTTATCGGTTTCGCCGTGCCGGCATCTATGTCATGTTCGGCTAGGTGGGTATAGCCGAAAGGTCCATCATTCGGTGGCAATACCTCGTTCAACAGCGCTTTCAGGTGTGCCAGTTGCTCCTCGGATACATCTGCTACTCCTAGTGATGCTAGTGCGGCCACGCCACTACCTATGGCGACCACTTCTAGTGGGGCGTAGGTCCCGTTTCCCGAACAGTCCGGGCAGTACTTCTGCATGAAGCCAAGCCTGTCACAGCTGTAACAGCGTAGCGGTTCTTTGGGATCGAACCTGGGGCGTTCTTTGCCCTTTCTTTCGTCGCTATCTCGTCCTCGGCCTCTGCTGCTTCGCTCTTCCCTTTTGGGTGAGTTTTTACTTCTATTCTGGTTATCTGCCGCATTCACTAGGCCTGACACCGCGGCGTTTCGGCCTTTTTGGAGAGCCGCTTGCAGTTTGGCATCCATTAACTTTGAAATCTGCTGGATCCAATCTAGTTCTACAACAATTGGCGGAGTCATGGCCGCGGCTGCCACTTTGGAGTTGGTGTTGGCTGGGGTTATCGTTGTTTTGTATGCCATTTCCGGGCACAACGTTGTTTCGGCTTTCAGTGGCATTCTGAAAGCTTTTTCGCTCTCGATCGTCTGTTCTGCGTCCGCAGCCAGCATGAGAAGCGTCTCTATCGAGTCGCATTCTCTCCTCTTCACTTACCGTTGTAGCTGCGGCAGCATGTTTCCGTACAGCATATCGAGCTGTGCCGTCTGATCCGGTATCGGCTTAAGCTTTCTCATTATTCCGAGTACACCATCTCTCCTTCGAGACTGCTGAGCAAACTGCGCGATCTCGGGTTCTCGAGGTCAGCACTCCTGTGGATTAAATCGTATTTACAAGGCCGAACTCAACACGTGTTATCTAAAAATAGTTTTACTTCGTGGGTTGAGACAAATTTAGGTGTACCACAGGGATCGATCCTCGGGCCTTTGCTCTTCAGTCTCTATATCAATAACGTTAAAGACCACTTGATCGTAGGACGGTCAAGCACATTCTATATGCCGATGACCTGCAAGCGCCTGCACGTGAACTTCTGGAGGGCATAGCTCGCCTACCTGATGTAACACGATTGGTGTCGATGCGGACCGAGCGCTTGTCCCTCCGTCTCAATGCTGGAAGAACCAAAGCAATTTTATTTGGTTCACGTAAATATGTTACGTCGGTGTTACATTAGATAGTGAATTAACATGGAAACCGCAGGTCGTTTGTGTAACGAAAAAAGTCAATAAAGCCCTTTACAGCCTGCGGTTCATAAGGACATGTACCACCGAGGTCTTACGCAGAAGACTGGTTGAAGCTCTAGTCTTACCCCATCATGATTACAGCGCTGTGGTGTGACTTGACGCGTACGATCAACAAAGAATTAGACTACAGAGACTGAACAGCACGTGTATGCGATGTGTCTACAATGTTAGGAGAGATGAGCTCATCACCCCCCTTTAGAAAGTGCCTGGGCTGGTTGCGAATTGACAGTCGTAGGATGTATTTTTCCGGCTTACTAATGTATAACATTTTTCAGTAAACACCAGTCCAGGTGCCAAGGGTGAGCACGGAAACTGGTATGAGATCTTTCCAAGTCCAAAGTGCGCGCTATTGGAACTCTCTCCCTCTAAATCTGGGCAACCTTCTATCTTTGCGTGGATTTACGACGGCGATCCTTAAACACCTCCTCGAGCTCGATCCCTAGTCATCCAGAGACTAAGCCTGTGGTCTTAGTGCGCCAAAAATCTTATAGACGTACACCCACATAAGAGACAAACAGATGGGTTTTCTTTATGTGAAATTATTTTGTTTTATCCCCTATATATCGTTTTTAATTGTGTGAGTGTATTTATTAGCGTGAGTGGATGCATGCGTGCAATGAGTGAATGTTTAAATTTTAGGATGCGATTGGCCGATAGATATAGACCGCTTGATTTACCTTGTTAGTTTATCTTTTAAGATAAGACACTCTGTGATATTACCTGTTAAATATTTTGAAGACTGATTGTTGTATTGACTGGTTCTTGTATTGAACTTTAACATGTGATATCATAGATAATAACTAAGTGCAATATTGTATATAGAATAGTGAAAACGAATACTTTATATTCTGTAAAACAATGTATATTATTACCACTTAATATAAACTCTCTCTCTCTCTCTCTCTTTCTCTCTCTCTCTCGTGGGGTAAATCTCGCATATACACGTGTATCTCATCGCTCTCGCTGTCGAGCTTTGGTACTGCTGCCTGCCTGCCTTCGGGCGTTTTATTGCAAGTTACTTGCATGCGCCCTTATGCAAGCCATCATCTCCATCGTTGTAAAAACTGGGGGTATTGCGCTTGCATCGTTTTGCTGAATTTTTCTGGGTGCTTTGGAGGCTTTCTCGTGGTAAGTCTGGGCGACATTTTCCTTGGCGGTTCTGCGCATGTCACCACTTGTATATAACAGGTGTGTTTATACTTAACAAGTGTGTGAGTTCGGCTTGCCCTGCTCAAGTGCTCATCATTATACATCGCCGCGGTCGAATGATTTAATTATTCCTGCAAGAGGGCAACACTGCAGAAATGGAGCAGAAAAAATTTTGTACTTTCTGCGACAGACAGTCACGTACTAACACGGCACTTGTACAGTGTACAAAATTCAAAAGGACTGGTCATGCCTCGTGCATGGCCTCAGTAAAATCAAAACAGACGCAAAAATATATTACCGTCTGTTTGGATTGTCGTCGCAGCAGCAACACAATCGCGAACGCAAGTATAAAGATCAAGCCAAAGTCGAGCAGCGTGAGCGAAAACGAGCATGCGTGAGAGAGAGACAGAGAGAGAGAGAGAGAGAGAGAGACTGATGAGCGAGCAAGCGCGAAAACAAACACATACCCGCGAGAGGAGTCGATGCTCCCACCCAAGAATTTGACCGCATCTCTACAGTACAACGGCACTACCAGTGGCCTGTACGGGGAATCGCTCATCGGCAGCGGCGCAATTGGGGATACGTTGGAGAGCGTACAGCGGGATGCCGGCAGGCAGGTGCTTATGATACTTTCGAGCGGTGTACAGCGGTTTGCTGGCGGGCAGACGCTTGAAGTACTTTGGGGTGGTGTACAGCGGGTTACCGGTGTTCAGGCGGCTTCTACTTATGACTTATATACTTCTACGTCGGCGAAGCTCGCGACTATTTCGAGCGTACCTACGACTTGTGCCGCGAATACTTGCGTATCGTCGAGCATCTTGAATTTAATGGAAATGCAGTTTGACTTGCTTGGGCGAACATTGGCCGATTTCGAATCTTGGATAGAATGCAGACTTGATAAGTTTACAAATGAGCCAAATACCGTACCAGCAATGGATGAGATGGGTCATAAACTGATTTCTCAGGTCTCATCTCTTGAGCAAAAATTGGACGTGTAGTCAACCCAGCTGGATGGGCTGCACAGTGATCGGCTAATGTTGCTCCATGAAAATAAATTATTAAATGAAAAAATAAATTCACTTGTGGATAAAATTGCAGAGATGATCGACGATTTCGCGAGTAATAATAAAATTACAATTAATCAGGTTAAGCTTAACGACGAAAATGTAAATAACGAATCGCAGGTGTTAGTCTCGGGCTTCACACATAAATCTGCACTCTCCTGTCGCTCGTGCTGTGAGAGCTCTGACGCGGGCTCTATCGAGAGTGCTGAGTACTGTGAAGTCTTTATTGAGGCGCTTAATATGCTCGGTTGAAATCTGTTGAGTGTTATAGAAATTACACACGAGCGTATAGTTTATTATAAATCATTAACGTCATCTGGCCCATTCGCCCTCCCGCGCGCTCTATTACCGATCGCTTCTTCAGTCTCTGCTGAGAACGTACTGCGACGACATGCGAAGTCTCAACTTGTATTACCTTTGTGTTCACCTTTATCACAATAAATAATATATACAACTATAAATACTCACTTCATTTATACAAACGCTACACACAATAAATAACAGGTTATGGGCCCAGGCTCATTGTGTAAATAAAGTGATAAGTGCTGATTAAAATAAAACATAACCTAAATAAAATGGAAGGTGAAATAATTAAAATAAACCATTTGAAAGGTACCGAGAACTGGGGAACTTGGAAGTGCCAGCTTAGAATAATTTTTATATCTAAAGGGGTTTATGAAATCGTACAAGGAACCGCCGCAAAGCCAGTAATCCCGACTGCAGAGGAAATTGCAGCGAACGCTCAAGCACAAGCTTCTTATGAAAAGAATCTTCGTGAGTGGATAAAAAATGATGGCATTGCCCAAAGATACATTGCTACTTCTATCGAGAACACACCAATGTTACACATAATAAATTGTGATACGGCACATCAAATGTGGGAAAAATTACATGGAGTCTACGAAAACAAGATGGAATCTAGCGTGCACATGCTCCAGCAGCAGTGGTTTAAATACAGCAAGGAACCAAATGACGACCTATCGACTCACATTTCAAAATTGCAAGATTTGTGCTGCAAACTAAAAGCGTTTGGTGAAAACATATCTGATAGCATGCTCATTACAAAAATCATTATGACTCTCCCGGAACAATACAACCATTTCGTCTCAGCCTGGGAATCGACTGAGGCTGCACAACGTACTATCGATAATTTAACAGCTCGCTTAGTGATGGAAGAATCACGAAGGAAAACGCAAGAGAAAAATCAAGATGTAGCTCTCTTAACATAAAAAGTGAAAAGGTGTTTCCCCGTGAAAAATTATAAAAATAAAAATGAAAATTCAAAAAGTGAACGTGTATCTAATTTCAAAAACGTGGAATGTCACAAGTGCAAAAAGAAGGGACACATTCGAAAAGATTGTTGGTTCCTGGAAAAAAACAAACATAGGCGACCAGCATCTTGGAATTCTCAGAAAAGCAGCGAAGTAGTTGGCAACGAGGAGGACCGCGCTCTCATCGGCGAACATCTACTAACCGTGAATCCAAATGTCAACACAACGGCGTGGCTGCTCGACTCCGGCGCGACAACGCATATGTGCGGAAACAAACTATTATTTACGAATTACATTCTTTTGAAGGACACAATTCCGATTAAGCTAGGCGATGGACATCTCGTTTACGGAATAGGTAGAGGTAATGTAGAAATTGAAGCACACGATGGAAACCGTTGGGAAAATAAATATTTAAAAAATGTTCTACATGTACCGGGCATTAAATTTAATTTATTTTCGATGGGTGCTGCTCTCGCGAAAAATATCCGTTGTGAATCAACAAATTTTAAATGCGTATTTTACAAAAATGATATGATTGTAGCTTTAGCCGAAAGATTGTCTGAAAAAGATTTATTTAAAATGAAATTTAGATTGCATAAGAATATTGAAAAATGTAATTTTGTAAGCACATCAGAAAATAAAAATACTAATTCTAAGAATGAATGTAAAGACGAACTCGATAAAAATGTAAATACGAAAACTACTAATGCTTCGACACGGAACGAATGCGAGAAAGTAAACATGCTACAAATGTGGCATGAGCGCTTAGCGCATCAAAACATTGAACACGTAAAAAGATTTCTAGCCCAAAACAACATTGAGGTAGACCGTTCAGCTCATTTTTGTGATGCGTGTGCGTTAGGAAAAATGCACCGGCTACCGTTCGCTCAGAGCGTATCAAAAACAGTAAGAGTTGGAGAATTGATTCATGCCGATCTATGCGGACCTATGGAGGTAAATTCTTTAGGAGATTCAAAGTATTTCTTTTTACTAAAAGACGACTATTCTAGTTTTGTAAAAATCTATTTTATTAAAAATAAGAGCGAAGCTAAAAATTGTTTTGAAAATTTTATTTTAAGGATTGAAAATGAAACCGGTAAAAAGATAAATATTTTAAGAACGGATAATGGCCTTGAATTTATAAATAAAGCAATGACAGAATTAACAAATGAATATGGTATTAAACATGAACGCACCGTAACCTATACTCCGGAACAAAATGGAAAGCAGAGCGGGAAAATAGGACCCTCATAGAAGCGGCACGAACAATTTTACTAAGAAATTCTCTAAATAAGAATTTATGGGCAGAAACTATTAATTCAGTCGCGTATGTTCTGAAAAACTAAAATAGAAGGCAAAACACCGTTCGAAATATGGTTTAATAAAAAGGCAGATTTTCGACACTTACGAGTAATAGGAACTCATGTATATGTACACATTCCGAAAATAAAAAGATTAAAATGGGACGCGAAGGGTAAACCTGGCATTTTAGTAGGGTATGATGAGAATGTAAAAGCATATAGAATATTAATTTTAGAAGCAAACAAAATCGAATTGCATAGAGATGTAATTTTTAAAAATGAACCGGAGATTTTAAATGTTAAAATTGATTCAAAAAATATAGACACGGATTGCTATTTAAAATTTTTAGATAATGAAGAAAGCGTGAATGAAAATGTCATTGATAATCAAATTTTGAATGTACCCAATAATATAGTAAATGATGCTATAAATGAAAATTTTGTCGAACCTATTGAAAACGAAGAACTAAACCAAAATGCAATAAATGAAGAGGACGAGTTAAATCGAAATATAATAAATGAAAATAACGTTTTGAACCAAAATTTGATAGACGTTAACGGTGAGATAAATGTAGTTAGGCCAAACGATATAAACAACGAAAATAATTTTGTAAATGACGATCCAATACGAAATAGACTACGTAATAGAGAAAATATTCGTTTACCGCAA
>UELV01175776.1:0-20204 GCA_900490015.1 Megastigmus stigmatizans | reverse complement strand
CTCTCTCTCTCTCTCTCTCTCTGTCTCAGTGCCGCTCTATATGGCTAACAATGGTGTGCAAAGGAGATTAACAAACAGAATAAGCTAACACATAATCGTATTATTTCTAGCTAAGTCGCATTTAAATTAGATAGAAATTCCATTTAACGAAACAATGCCAAGATGATGAGTCACTAGTGCCGCGGATTTACATAAACTACCTCTATATACAGTAACTCCTTTACATTATAAAGTCTAATCCGATATATTTTTCCCCCCTTTCGCTCTTTTCTGTCCCTCCTTTTCCGCGAGGCAGTGAAAAAAGCCGAGAGCGGCTGCAAGTTTTAAGGAAAAGTACCCAAGAAGTCAAGAGTTTCCGCGAGAATCACGATTGTAGAATTTACTCGTTCGAGCGGCTCACCATAGAGAGAGAGAGAGAGAGAGAGAGAGAGATAGAAAGGAACGCCAAAGCCGTAAAAGTGAAATGTGCATTTGTATTGTCGAGTGGGAGTAATTTTATTTTATTTTTGATAAATAGAATTTATTGCTCGTCTAAATTTCTAAATTGTAATGAAGTTATTGATCCTCACGAGCCATGGTATTCTTAACGGATGTTCCGATAGTGTGTCCAAAGCACCTTATATATATTATTTTAAATTTGCACTTTTTTAGATTACAAATTTAATAAATTTGCTTTTATTTATGATTCTTTTAAAGTTTCCGTACTCTAAAATTCCTACTTCATAAAATAGAATACCTTACACAAGGAAGGGGAATAAATAGTGGAATATCTTTCAAGAATACCATGGCTCGTGGAGATCAATAGCTTCATTATAATTTAGAATTGAATTTTATTCGTGTGTAATTTCATCTTCGCATAATCTTCGTCGTTTTCTGCGGGCTCTCCACAATCAGAAATATATAGACCTATGATTCGGTCTATAAGAAACACAACATCAGGGGTAAATGCTCTCTTGCGGGACAGTGTATAAAAGGCTACGACATTGTACCGGGTCAAAAAATCAGTTGCAAACGACGTTTATAGTTTTCAGTAAAAAAAAAGAGATAAAGACACGTCGTTATAACACATACATATGTAATCATTCAATTAAAAGAGCCTCAGCACGTCAATTCGCGCGCAACACATCACATGGAAGGCGCGATACATTTTTCCCCTTCGATCTCCCTCCTACTATCGAATTAATCCATCTCGATTCGATTAACCGCCGCGGCACGTCGGCCGATAAATACCAGAAAGCATTCCGTGAACGTCTCGTGCTCACGCCTCAGCAAATTCCCCTTCCCGCCTCTATACATATACACATCGCGATCGCTCGCGCAAGCCAACTCTCTCTCTCTCTCTCTCTCTTTCTCTTTCTCTTTCTCGTCCGCGGGCGCTTTCCACGGCAGCGGACAGGACGCAAAAAGAGGAGTTTAGAGAGAAGAGATGCTGCTGCTGCTGCTGTTGCCGGTGCTACTGCCGTATAGTCGGTGGTATCCGTATAGCCCATGCTTCTGACGTAATCCTGACGTCACGCGCGCCGATGTGTATAGCGTGCACGCTCACTTTTATTCCGTTAATGCGCCTCCGAATGATCGTTTATGGGCTTTTATGAATATTCCGGGCCGCGCGGCAATGTATAGCTTTTTTGCTCGCACATCCGCTGCTGCGCGTAATTGTTTTCTTTCAATTTTCAGAGACTGTAATACACCGCGCGCGTCTTTTTTGTTCGTTGACTGGCTCTCTCTCTCTCTCTTTCTCCCTCTCTCGCGCGCTTGTCTTTACGGTCTTTTTTGTCCGAGCGCGAGATATCATTATCGGCGCGGATGATAATTTCTAGATAATTGCAGCTTAATACGTGGCATCTGTTGAGTGTCGAATTATTTTTGGGCTATCGAACCAATTTTTTGGGAACTTTTTTTTTTGTAAAGGCTTTTAAACGAATGCCAGATTAGGAGCAATATTGCCGCGATAAACTTGTCTAGAATATTATAATGATTTAATGCGAGTTTATGAAGTCTTTAATCTCTCTACTCAAAATATTAAAATGCAACTTGTTGAGAAAAAAAACCGTCTATATCATAATAGGAATTTAACACTGACAACCTGCAGGCTTTATAACCTAAAAATATTTATTTATGGTATACGGACCGGACCCACATTGATTTAAGCCGAGATTAAATCCTGTTTCCGAGTATTCGCGGCAATAATAATAATTAGTTTAAGTGATACGGAAACTTTTACCACTGCTCTCAACAACTGATAACCGGTATATGTAATAGCGATTTGTTATCCCATTAAACATTGCATAGATTAAAATGACTCTTTCGCTCAACTTGAATCGGGACATTATAAATCCAAGCTAATCCACGCGCGACACCTACATACTTGTGTTTAGCGCTCTCGCGCATTCCAATAAAATATCGGACTACATAAAATAGCTTGTACGCCAAATATGCGACATCATTTAGGATTCTCTCGAATCGCGAAGCAAACCAGTCGTAATTATATGCTAATTTCTTTCTTCACTTCCATTACGTAAGCTTGTTATAATCGTCGCTGAACGAAAACTACATCTTGCACGCGTCACGTCAAATACACTGTATAGTCAGCTGTCATTTTCCATTCGAACTAGACTGCACACAAGGACATCCTAAAATATATAAAACACGCTAATCCTGGCGCGCATCATTTTCAGGCAGCAGCAGCAGCAGCAGCAGCAGCTTCCTTCAAACTCTGATAAGATTATCGATTACGCGAGGAGTTTGTACGGAAGCTCCTGACTCTCTCTCTCTCTCTCTCTTCGTTCCATCCACTAAATGCTTTTAGCGACCTTTACGTAACGAACGCACAAGTAAGATGAATGCGAGCTGCGAGCTGCGAGAGCGTTGCGCGCGCGCGCGTCTAGTCAGTTCGATATTTCAGAGAGACGGTAGACAATGGAGAGCGATACTATGGAGCTCTAGTTAATACTCGCCTGTATACTACGTTGCAAACGATCGAAGCCTCCGTTCTCGCTTCTGCCTTGTTATCCGAAATAAATTATAAGTGGCTTTTCATGCACTCGCTAAGCCGATCCCGACGCTTAAACCTGTTATTTGCCGCTCGCTCTTTCTATATTTTTTACCAACCGTTTTTATAAAACAAGATGCGAGTTTTATATAAGAATTTAGTAAAACAATATTGTGCTTATAACGACTGGTTGAGTGTACAAGAAAATAATATGAATTAATGTATATAACGAACTTACGAATATTCAATTTTAAATTCGACACGAGCAAATTTTAATTCTCACTTATTCGTCAACTCGTCCCTCTTTTTCTCATGTAATTCACCGAGACCCAGAGAGCTGTGAATCATACTCGCTGTAATTCAATAATCCTTATCTCCAATGTATTTCCATCAAACCGATTCACGCTTGCGTGATCGTCTAATATATCGAACCTTATATACCTGCCTATAGCATCGCAGCGCTGGCGTGTTCGCGTGTTATCTACGAGACAATTCAATTTTTCATCGAACATCTCTCTCTCTCTTTCTCTCCCTATCTCCACCGACTCTCCGCCTCGAAAATACCCGAAGAAAGTCCCGAGGGATATATAGAAAACGCTCCACACGCTGCTCCCCTCCCCTGCAGAGACAAGAAAGGGCCGCCACGCACAGCATCATTATGCCTAAAAGAGCATGCGTGTACAAATTTCATCGATTTTTGTCCGTTTTTCAGAAACAGATCTCTCCTGCTATAGCCTTTTTCTTTGCCGAGCCACACGCAGATTTTGATTCGATTAGTTTGGTGCTGATCGTTTGGAATCGTTTTCCAAAAGAAGTAGTAGCCTCGAGAATTGTGTGCACATTTTGTAAATATAGCTGCCTGTGTTTGTTCGAGCTATCGGTTATCACTGTATCGAATTCAGTGTTAATAGCAATAAAGCTGACGAACGATTTGGAGCAAATGTAATCAAAAAAATTCCTCCGCTGCCTCGATTAAAGATCGAGTTTTCGTTTTGTGGCTTTATATAGTGGTTTTATGTGTTTGTGTAAAATGCGACTTTCTTTTCAAATTACTTTAAAACAATTTCCTGTGTAATTGAGCTTTTGTACGTATAAAACCAGTCTTTTAACGATTTTAAACTTTTCGAGTTAAAAAACTTGCAAACTGTAACCCAGTCATAAAACTTTATGCGGTGTGAAATATATCTTTTTAGAGTCAATGAAATCGATTTTTAATCTAGGTCAGGAGAAAAATTTGTCTATTTGAGAATAAAATTTTATTCCGCTCAAATAGTATATTTCAAGCCAGTCAATTCACTTTATCGAGATGTTTTATGAAAATTATTGAGGTAGAATTGCGTGTTCATTGAAAGTGGGAACAAAGACAGGCAATTGACTTAACGATTACAGACTACTTGAAAAAATAAGTTACCTCATCGTAAAAATTTAAAACCTATGATAAATTCATTTGAAATTAAAAAAAAGTAATAATTTATGCAATGATTAAAAAATTTGTGATTCATAAAAATGTAAATTAATTCAAATGTGCTTAATAAATTTTGCCTTTGGATTTTATTAGTTACTGTAAACGCATGCAGTGATCCACCAACATCTTTGAGGTTATGATAACTATTTAGCTATTAATATTCGTCAAAACGACAGATCACTCTCTGCGTGCCTGGTTATTTAAACACGAAAGTTTAAATTCTCTATATTCCTCAATGGTTCAAGCAAACAGTATCTGTGGTCTCAAACAAAAAAGAAAGACAAAAGTGAGTGAAGTTGAAGTTTGTTTAACAATAGTATCAACATATGGCACTACTGCACTTCAATATTTGCTAATAACATGTACAACAGTGCTTATAATACTAGTAATTTATCTTGAAGCCAACATCAAGTGGCTTCTATAAATATGTCAAGTCAACCTTCACAAATCAAGTAAAAATGTGCTTAAATAAGAAAGAATTCAGCAGTGTTGCAATCGCTCATTCAAATTGTGCATCATTCAATTTGCAGTAAAGTCATTGTATCTTCAAACAAATACCGTTGCGATGTATCCACATACAAGCTTAACAAACCTAACCTCAATCTCACAAACAACTTCAGGGGAAACAAATTTCTGTATTGAAAATAAACACATCCAGAGTCAGTTACAAAATTTGCATCTCCTGGCCCATTAGAATCACTATAGGTGCACCAATAGGTGATAGACTACACCTCTCACAAAATGAAAAATTAAGGTAGCAACGAGTGGGTGTACCTGTGGTTGACCGCCAACAATGGACTGATAAGCCGAGTGAAATACATGGCCGATCTGGGTGAGACCCTCGTCTTCCATCTGGAACATGATGTCCGCGCCGGGCGATCCGTTGTTGTTGAGATTGTTGTTGTTGATCAGCAGCTTCTCAGTATTATCGACGTCGCGCATTATCGTACCCGGTTGCATGATCCAGTACAACGCGCTGTGGTCGTAGCTATAGTGGTCGTCCAAGTAGCTCTCTACCTCCTCTCGCTCGTCTTATATATCCCGAGCAGATGGTCGAAGGACGATCGAGCCGCGAGCACACTTGCTGATGGGCACGCGGACCTGCGCAAATATCAAATCGCGCGCGCGGCCAGTCGCACCAGCGTAATCATCATTCCGAACTTGCTCCCAGCGGCGACAGCTCTCGTCATCTCATCACTTTGAACCACACGCGGAACGTTGCAGTTTTCTATGGATTACTCTTG
Organism: Megastigmus stigmatizans; assembly: GCA_900490015.1. NCBI lineage: Eukaryota > Metazoa > Arthropoda > Insecta > Hymenoptera > Megastigmidae > Megastigmus > Megastigmus stigmatizans. The sequence continues at coordinate 14,503 of UELV01175776.1, read as the reverse complement.
CGGCGAATGGATCGCGCTGTTTTGGAGCACACGGTGAACACTGTTTTCGCCGGACAGCTCGAGTTCGACGACTTGGCCGGGTGGCTGACCTCCCTACGTAAATCTCGATCTCATTTCACGATAGCACGTGCACAGGTATACGTGTATACCGTTGGCTCCGATTTCTTTCGGAAACGGAAAGGGTGATCTCTCGCCTCGTGACGGAGGAAACTTTGGGGCAAAAATAAACGGGATCTCGCCTGAGGGAATTCACTTGTACATCGCACCTTATACGTCTATCACTCGCGGCGCTTTTGCCCTTCTCCTGCTTGACAGCGAAAAACTTTAGGCACTTCCCGGATGGCAAGGCGAGCTTTCGAGCACTTTCTCTCTCTTTGTTAACGCCGACTTCCGTGAGCTTCCGGTCCTCTCTCTCACACACACTCTCTCTCTCTCTCTCTGTCTCTTTCTTACTTCTTTCTTTATACTCCGAAAGCACTTTCACGCACTTCCTCTCCTTTCGCAACTTGCTCCGAAGCGTCGAATCCGTCTGTCTCTCTCGCTCCACAGCAGTAACGCTCCTCGTGTATTTGGAGGTTAGAACAGCTACATCATCGCCGTAGGAGCGGAAAACATTGAGCCAGCGCGCCGTGGGGGCCGCTTCCAAAATCAACACACATATACGGCGGGCACACAGAGCTCATGCGAGAGAGAGAGAGCGAGAGCGAAACCAGGAGGCGCGCGCGCGACCAATCGCGGCCGAATCGATAAGGCACGGCGATGCCGCGAGGCTAGTTTTTTTTTCTTTTTTTTTTCGATAAGGAAAAAGTGTGCAAGGTATACAGAAGTTTGGTCGCGGTGCTGCTGCTGCTGCTGCGAAATATACGAAAATCGGAGCGACGACGTACCCCTGGCTCGTTGGATGAACGCGACGCGACTGACGCTCCGCGACGAGGGGAGCGCTGCGCCCCTCCCCACTCCGTTCACGCTCTTTCTCTCTCTCTCGCTCTGCTGCCGCTCGCAGCTCCGCTCGTTCTCCCCCTCCCCCCCCCCCTCTCTCTCTCTCGCTCTCTCTGGCTCGCTCTTTCTCCTCTACGCTCGTTTTCGCGCCGTCCTGCCTCTCTCCGTCTCCGTCTAGCGCGCTCCCACTTTCGCCTCGCTTGCTCTCTCTCTACGCTCGGCTCGACTCGGTTCTTCGCTGAGCTGCTGCTGTTGCCGCCGCCGCCGCCGCCGCTGCCGAGTTGCTCCCCTCGCGCCCCGACAACACGAGAAACTCCCTTTTGCTCCGTCTTTCTCTGGAGCGCGTTTCGCTTGTGCAAAGTTCCCTTTCTCTCTCTCTCTCTCTCACTCGTAGTCGGAACTCTCTTGAAAATCGTGCTCCCGTTTTCTTTCTCTCCTACGATTTTTCTCTTTCTCCGCAAACTCTTCTCGTTGTCCTTCTCCCTCTCCGTCCACTTCCCATTGTAGAGGAAGCTTTTTCCCTTACACCTTGAAAACCACTTTTTCATTCTTTCTCCGCCTGCTTATCTATGCTCCTGTATTTCCCACTTTTTCTCCTTCTTCCTTATGTACACGTTCCTGCATTTTTTCTCCCTTCTCGTCTCTTTTCTTGCTGCGCAAACCCATATAATATATGGTGTTACATTTGAAATGCGAAAAATTCATTAAAAATCCAGCTGTAAATTATAACTTCTGATTCGAACGATAAATAAGCATAGCGACTGGTTGCCGCATATATATGTACATTACGCTTGGCGAGCAACGCGTTTTACTATATTATAAGCCAAATATAAAGCCCGCGCTCAAAACTAATGAAGTTCGGCGCGTACATGTGTATTTATTTCCATCCTCTAACGTCATTTTTGTGTTTGCCGACACATCATTTTATTCTCCGTTTTCTCCCATGCGTATCCACGCATCTTGATCATTCCCCCTCCCCCCTCACCGCCACCCTCTCACTCTCTCTCTTTCCTTTTCACTCACACTCCAAGCATCCTATAATAATTTCCTCTCTTCTCTTCGTTCCTTCTCGCTCAATCATTCCACCTCGACTCTCCTTCTCTCTCTCTCGCGCGCGCTCGATTTGTTTCCGTCTCGCTTCCCCGCCTAGCCAATATCTGCTCTCTCTCTCTCTTTCGGTCTGCGAGCGCAAGTTCGGTTAGCCCTCTGCTCTCTCCGTCTCGCTCGCTCTTTGTTCCCGCAGCTCTCTCTCTCTCTCTCTCTCTCTCTCTCTCTCTCTTTATCCCACTGTCTCGCTCGCTCGCTCGCGCGCGAGGCTCCCTTTCCCTTCCGCCCCCCTCCGGACTGCGAAACTCGTCGCAGGAAGCGGCGCGGCAGCAACAACCCCTGGGTATATATCGCGAGGACGAAGGGGAGGAGAGAGAGAGAGAGAGAACAGCTCCGTGGGGAAGGAGTGAGCGAGTGGGAGAGAGAGAGAGAGAAGCTGCAACACCGCCGCCTTTTGCCTCGACGGAGCGCTTACTTACACTTAGCTCGTCTCTCGGCTGCGGCAGCGACCGCGACGACGGCGACGACGACGACGACGACGACGACGACGACGACGGAAGACGGAAGCGCTTTTGCACGTTGTCTCTATCTCTCTCCCTCCCCTCGCCCGGTATAAACAAGGCGAGAGCAGTGCAAGAGAACGAGCAAAGGAGAGAGAGAGAGATATATATATAGAGGAGTGCGTGAATACACTTTGCGCGCTTAGCTTGCGGCTTCCACCGTCGTATGTGTATTACAAGTTTATACTGTGCGTGCGGAAAACATCGGTCCACTTGTTGAGTCAAAAACCTAGCAGCGGCACTCCGTCTTTGCTTCGCATGCCCTCTTTCTCCCGCGGTTCGTCCACAGGGAAAACGGAAAGAGAGCAGCGGAAGGAGTAAATGAGAAGGGCTGCGAGGAAGAGAGAGAGAGAGACAGAGACAGAAAGGCTTACGCGCCCGCGAGACGCGTTCCACGTTGTACGTCGGCGGTGAAGCTCGCGGTTTCGAGGGGATTCTTTTGTGACCGCGGCCTGAATTTCACGGGGACTTCATGCCGACTTTGGATTTTGAGTCGACAGAAATGCAAACGGAATTCATTTCTTCGCAAAGGTGAAATATGAAGTGGTTGGGAGATTATCTTTTGATCAGCATATTTTCATATCGATTCTCTATTGACGTAAAAGCTCGATTTTAACGACGTAAGAATTAGCTTGTGTATGATATCTTTGGAGTTGTGTTCTGCCAATTGATCGACGTATATGTCGATTGGCTTCCATCAATGTTAAAATAACAATGATCACTCGTGGTTCTAAGTGGAAGCTATATGTTTACTTATTAGGTTCTAATATGTCTTACTTAGGGTGTAATTTTCTTTCATAATCTTGATAATTGAATATTTTCTTTATGCCTACTGTTGCGTAATGAAATAAAGCGTAAAAATAATATTCAAATTTTTAATAGTTAAACTAAATGTCGTAATTCAGTATTTTTAAAATATTGTCAAAACATAGCCAAAATGTTGTCAAACCTGTTTCATTATGTTGCCAATAGGTCTGTGAGTCTGTTAAATAGCTACTATTTAAATTATTGGGCAATTTTAAATGCCAAATAAACTATTTCCTAAATTTCTAGTATTTTATACATGAATAGTGTTTGACAATAATAATGATAATAAATAAAATTTGGTTTAACTTACGCCACAGGAAAGATTAAGATAAACATCCAGATAAACTTACCTGAAACAAAAACAAAAAAGAAGCATTAAATATATATTTTTTTAATATTTAAAATAAAAATAGAAACCGTTGTCAAATCATTGGCACTCAACTAGCTTAAACTGAATTATTTGTTCTAGTATATTGTGACGAATTTAACCGTCACCGCTCTCGAATTACAAAATTTTACAAAAGAGGAAGGAAGGCGAGGGTGACTGTCGTTGAGGCCTAGAAACCTATCGGGCGATAACTGATTGCCTCGACCTCTTCGCAATATCGTTGAAAGATTTTTTTTGTTATATTTTTTTCTATCGAATAAATTCTAATCGGCTCAAGTGAGCATTATTCATTTCTTTCATTTCTTTGACCGAATCAAGCCTTTTTCTCATATACCGCCTTTCCGCGGGCGCGCAGATTTTCACACCACGCGCGAGCTGAGCAGTCGCGCGCTACTCAGCGGTACGGATAAGTAATACCTCGCTAGGAGTAACTTTTCCATATTCCTCTCTGGAAAATCGAGGCACGGGACAAAGGGCCTCGACTTGATAACGACATTGCACGCGAGATCAAACTAATCCCGGCCGCTACGAGGGATACCAGCGGCAGAGCGCAGCTTGCGAAGCGCAAGCCTGCACACTCGTTGTCGACGCCCCGCACGAATTTTGCAGCCCAGAATTGACACGCGGTTATGCGTCGCATTTAACCACTGCACGCGCTAGATGCCCCCTTAATATACCATTGCAATACATTTATTATATATATAAATAATAACATGCTTTTTAAAACTTATATTTTTTAAAAATAGCACAAGAAATTGTAGCAAGCAATTTGAATAAATAATTTTCAAATTTCAGTTATTAAAATTTAAAATAATATATTCTGTAATTTTATATCAGTCTTCTGACTAATATAAAAGTTTAGTATTTGTAATTAATATATATACCAGTACATTTTATGCATCATTGTAGAATGTATTTACTATTATGAATATATTTTTAACCTTAGGCAGGGTATTAAGAAAGATTCCTACCTTACCGGTCTTTGAATTTAACGAAATATGGGTATAGAGTCTGAATTATGGATGTAATTTACATCATTATTGAATTGATGACAGAATTTTCTTCCAATTATGAGTCTCTATGTTCTCAAGATACAGGATGATACACGCATGCATGAAAAAATTTTTTCTGATAAATAGTCAATTCTTGTTCTACTGACGTTAAAAAATATTTTTAAGCATTTTTGGATAATTTTTTTTTTTCATTGACACAAGGCTTCCTTTCTGAGAAAGCAAAATTTATGATATCGATTTGTCATCACCATTCATTCATTATGCACGCAGCGTAGGTCAAATGGGATGTAATATAACGTTACTGACGAATTTCGAACAAAATCGCTCTGATAAATATCGAAGGACTGGAAGCAACTTAATTACCCCGTTCCACTAAATCTCCGAGCGCACCGACGAGAATTCAATAAATTCGTCAGAGCAAAAGGCGTACCGAGGCAAATTAGTCACGGAACTGCGACCCAAGGTATATCCCAACGCATAAGGCGACAAATCGCAGCTCTTTTACACCCATATACACACATACAAGACAGCAACCCGAAACACCAGCACGGCTGAGCCGAAAGGCCGTACATTCGTCGCTCTATAGGCCAAAGCGAATATATAAATAAGAGCGAAGGGGAACGAAGGAGAGCAGTGTGCAGATATGAAGCCTTTTACCGAAAAACATCGTCCCCGAAGGACGTACGTACAATACACGAAGGACCTGGACTCGATAGACAATTGAGCGCTCACTCAGGTATATACACGACTCACGGTTAGGTAGGTATAGACCAATTTTTCACAAAGAGAGAAGGAGCGAGAAGAGGAAGCTTTTCGACCTTTGGCGATATGCGAGCCAAGGAAGAGCAAGAGGAGCGTACAGGAGAGAGATGAAGCAGAAGAAGACGAAGAAGAAGAAGAAGAAGAAGAAGAAGAAGAGCTGCAACGGCAGAAGCAGCAGCAGCAGCACTGCACAGCCTCATTAGCGATAATGATGATGACGATGCCCGTGACTATTACCATTTCTTTGTCGCATTCTTCTTCTCGGCTCTTGCGGCTCTCGAGGAAGAGCAGCAGCAGCAGCAGCTCTCTCGCGTACAACATCACGGGACTCCCTTTCTCTCCCGCTCTCTTTGCGCGCTCTTTAGAGCGCAATGCGGAATCGCGCAGTCCATTCTGTACATACACTCATCTCACAGACACAGTAGAGAGAGGGGGAGAGAGAGAGAGAGAGAGAGAGAGAGAGAGAGAGAGAGCAAAGGCGGCTGCCTCTTTGTCTGGAAGCTGCGGCGACTGGAGTATATTGACCAAGTAGTACTAGTTCAGCCTAGAGGACGCACGCGCGTGTGCGTATGTGAATTATAGCCGTAGGCGAATCGACGTCCCTGCGGGGATCACCCGCTGGATGGACTGCCCAGAGAGAGAGAGACAGAGAGAAGGGCTTCTTATTGAGACAGAGAGAGAGAGAGAGTGAGAGGGAAGAGGGAGGGATATCCGATGAAATTAGATTTCTGGATGTGTGCGGATGCGCTTAATGTGGTTATGGGCCGGAGTAGGTGTTTCCGATATGCATATTTATCGAGTCCTTGATTTGGTTCGAGGGGGAGATCGGTTATTGCACTTGTGTCGATGGAGAGATTATATATAATGTTCTGCTGTGATCACGACTTTTTATATACAAACGCGTGGAACACAATACAGGAGACGCACGTCGATGATAATGAAAATTATATATATATATACATCGAAACTCGATAGATAAAATAAATGCTGCTTATCGCGGTGTCATCTGGAATGGGCGTATTAGGTATAACGAAAGCTCGCTTTCATCGGTCGGGCTATTTTAACCGGTCCGCAGCATTGAAACAGTGTTGTACGAAATGTATTCCTTTTTTTCTAAGACTCGAGAGCGGCACTATATTTGCTCGCCTTGGTCGCTGCAGAATGAAGCAGCTGGTGATCTTGGGAATTTCCGGATGCGAAAAACTAACTGTTTCTAATCGCGCCGGAGATTAGGTTGGCAATGAAGAATTTCAAGTATTTTTACTCACGCACGAGGTTTACTAAATTCATCGAATCAATGAGTGCTAGAGTTTTTAATGTCCTTTTTTCTAAACGATTTTTACTTTTTTATTGAAACTTTAAATTTACATTTTTTGAAACTTTACATTTTTGTCATTTTTTTTTGTTTTGAAACAATTATCAGTATAAAATTCAGTATAGAATAGATTTACTTGGAGCATTTTAAGTATTTCGTTAAATTAGCAAATCAATAGCCTACTTATAATCGTGCTACGAGTTCACGCAGATTTGGGAACGCAGCGCACACATCTGTAAATTGAAAATCTAGCACTCGCGCACTTGTTAAGAAGGAGGTTATATACCATTTGCGAGCACCGCAGCAGCAACGACGACCTCTTATTAATAACTTAAAGTGCGTATCCCTGGTAATAAGCAAAAGTGATGTTTATTAATTCGCGTGCGGCCGCAGAGCCGCAGAAATGCACGCACCGCTTAATTGCTCGGGAGCATTTCTCTATGTACCGTACGAGAGGAGGGAGGCGAAAATAGACTAGAATGGCAGTGCAAACATTGGCGTCTTGTACTGTGCCGCTCTGCTCGCGCGATGCATCGGCTATACTCGGAAGTTCGCGAGTAATTTTAGTGTCCTATCTTGACTCTCCCGTAACTTTATAAATTACCCAACCTAACCCAATCTAACCTACTTGGCGAGCGATGCGAGCTCCAGTTTTTCAAGTGGAGAGAAAAGCCCATGGCGCAAACGCGCGAAGTCAGGATTTTCGATGAGCAAAAAGATGAGACGCGCGCGACCTCGTGTATGTAGGTCCGTAAAAGTTATATACGTTGAATTTCACCTTCGCTGAGGTGCAGATTGTTTTCTTACCTGATCATCTCATCATGATTTTTAGTTAGATGCAGGATGTATACAAGATATATTGGGTGCCCTCACACCTTGCATAACCAGGAGGAAAGATGGTTTGTGCTTCATTTCGCATTTTCAAACGAAAGTAGTTGATTTTCAACCCATATAACAGCAGCAGGTTGTAAACGATCTATCTGCAGGTATAGACTATAATAAAATGCTTCGAGTCGATTGCGCCCAATAAATAAAGCCTCGACATAAATCGAAGCGACGGTTGAACTTATTATTTCAGGGGAACTTAAGGGGCCACGGCCGCGGTGCGACGTAAAGCAAAGGCAGGAGGAAAGGAGCGCGCTAGGCGAAATTAAAGGGAGAGACGTTAAATAAAGCATGCGAGATTATGTCGAAACTTGAAAATCGGCCCGAAACGTTAAACGATTAATCGTCCCGTAAACGCTCGCGCCGCGGCTGAACTTAAGCCGAGAATCGCGGAGCAACGGCTTCTGTGCTTCTCGTCCATATATATATATATGTGTGTGTGTGTGTGTGTGCGTGTATGTGTGTGGAACGCCGGAAACGGCTAGGCGATCGACTACGATTAAAAGTTTAACTGGTGTTTACTTAAGGCTAAATTAACTTAACCGTCGGAGGATGTTTGCGGCCGGGGTAGTACGAAAGCATGACTTTAATGGGTTATTATAGCCCCTCTCTCTCTCTCTCTCTCTCCGTCTGTCTTTCTCTCGCTTTCCTCTTTCTTGACGTATACTTCGCCAGCGCCTCCGTCTTTCTTTCTCCTTCCTTCGCTCGGCTCCGTCTAAGCGAGTAGTATTCCAGCTTAATCAAAGTATTACTTCGCTCTCTCGGCAATCTATTTATATGTTTCCCATGTATGTGTGCGTATGTGTGTGTGTGTGTGTGTTTGTGTGCAGTGCATCGTGGCCGAAGCGGATCAGTCCCAACCCGCGAGAATCGCGAGAGAAGTCTTCTTGTGAAAGTTTTGCGGGCGCGCGGTTTGCATATACATATAATCAAAATCGAATTAAATGCGTCGTGCAGCGTCGATTTTTCCCCATCGCGCGAACTCATCTTCTTTCCTTCTTCATAAGTCAACAGAGATAAGGTTGGGAAAAGTATAAGAAGCACTTCTGTTCTGGTCTTGCTGCGTCATTTGAATTTTTGAAATATCGAATGCTCGCGGCCTCGCGATCGTTCTCTTACACGTTATATATACTAGATTAAAAAAATGATTATTTTTAGAATCCCATGTAAAAGGTTGTTATTTCGCGTCCGATTGTTGCAGGCGTGACAAGATTTCATAACGCACTCTTTATATAAGCAGAGTATAAGACAAGGGCGATACCAAAGCGTATAATATTCCGTAACCGAAATACACATCTTTGCGATTAAATTTGAATGAGAGTCACGTGAAATTCATAGAATTTTCACGGCGTAACGAGAGTTGGCGAGGCGCTCTTACACAACTCGCGCGCAAAGATACAACATTCGCGAGGTGGAAATAAATACGTAATAATACTGAGCAGTTATGAAATCAGTGTAAATAACAAATGCTCATAAACGGAACGTAATAAATAACGTGGCCGAGGACTAAATAAGACACACGAGATAATACGACTTATAAATAACAAAGAGTCCAAGCCTGGCCGTATGTCTCCCTTGCGCGCTCGGCTCTCTACACGAGTTGTGCAATATTTCTCAAGAATCAATAAAATTTAAATGGGGGGATAACCTGTCGTCGAAATAATCGCTCGCATGCGCGACGTTAAAGCCTCCTTTGGAGTCGCAAAATTTACTGTGTTTCACGGGAAGAGGCATAAAACTGGACACGTCCAATCACTCGCCCTTCTCTCTCTTTCTCTCTCTCTCTCTCTGCACTGACCGTTCCAAGTCTGCGCATAGCGCGCGGATGGATTTACAACTTGCGCCCGCGCTAAAGATCAACGACACTCTCTCGGTCATTAACTTGTCCCGCGTCCGAATATATCCTCAGTGTCGAAATATCGACACAGTGGGCCGAGACTCGTCGGCTCTTCTAGCTCGGCAGGTGAAAAGCAGCAATCTATATGCATATATATAGGGGCGGCCGCATAGCACTGATTTGCCATACAGTAAAATAATTAAATAGCCCGTCTTGGGTGTAGTGCGTACCTCTTCTCAGCATTTAAACCTTATAACTAAGGCTGTTTGCAGAGCAAGAGAAGAAGAAGAAGAAGCTCATGCTGAAGGAAGCACGGTCGTACACGTGCGCGCAACAATGGCTCGCGCGCGCGCACTGGAGGGAAAATAAAAAGGGACACGTCGCCGTCGAGGGAGACAATAGAGCCACCAGCCTACACGTATATATATATATATACACACAGTTATGTGCAGCAGCTCTGCCATGGCCTGTACCTGTGACCAAGCTGCTGCTGCTGCTCCATACAATCCCTGCGCCCGGTGCACCTTTCCTATATAGCAGCAGCAGCAGCAGCCCAAGCAGCCTCGATATTATTGCACTTGCGCGCGTGGAGCACTGCACCTCCTCTTTCGGGGGGGTTCCTTCCCTTCCTTCTTCTTGTTCTTCTTCTTCTTCCCCCAATGTGTGCCTTGTGCAACTAGGCCATGATTCAGCCGAGACGTCAATGGAGCTCTTGTATTATGTATATATATAGGGAAACTCGCGGCCCAAATACTTGATAAAGAGGTGCCGCTTCTTTCTTTTTATTCGACCTCGTGTGTCTGTGTGTTGATATGTATGTTCGGAGGGATTGGAATTGGAAAGGGAGGAGGGAAAAAATCGTCTCGCGTGGAGACACAAGTCTTTGGTGCACATGTGTATGAGTTAGGAGGACCGTTGAAAGGAGGTTCGAGCGCGTGACGTGTATTGTCGAGGTAAGGAAGAGAGAGGAGGGATGGTTCATTCTGAAATGATCGATATTTGCGAGGGTACAGAGTTTTTTGGGACAGTCGATGAAAAAAAAAAAGAATGACAATTGGTGTCTCTTTGAAATGTTGGTTGTGCTGGAGATTAAGGGTACAAGCCCGAAAACGTGACGCTGGATGTTGCAGGTTTTTTGTGTTAGCTTTTTTGAATGCCGTTGACCCCCAGATATTATGATTTATGTGACTCTGATGCACAAAAGATGTTACGAATGTCAGCTTAAGCTAAGATTTATAATCAAGATTTAAAAAAGTAAACTACTTAAAATACTTTTGCGAGTATACCTATTAGATAAATAATACTATACAATCTTTATGGAAATAAGAATATGATTAAAATGCAAAGGTATTTTAAAGCCACATAGAAAATGAAGAGCGAATATCCAATAAGTGATTCACCCAACAGTTAACGTGCACTATTAGAAGCATCGCAAATTTTCGGTCTCACTTATACCGAAAGAAGCTTTCCTTACAGTAAAGGGATGCGTCTACCCTTTCAAGAGGATACACCGATTATACCCTTGGGAGGAAGAAAAAAAACTTATTCCAATCGAACAACGATTAAAGAACACTTATAATTCATCCAAGGCGGTTCGAAAGCGAATACCAACAATAGGTCAATTCAATGCCTGAGAGAGCAATCGGGAACAAGAAGCCTAGGTCTATACGCATTAGCATACACATACCGCACAGAGAGCCATTGCAAATCCTTGGAGCGCAAAGCCGCATGCAGTATCAAAAGGTTCTCCCTCTTCTCCATAGGGACGCGTTTCGAAAGATCGATCTGCCTTCACTTTTCTGTCCTGCCCTTTGGCTAATCCATATATAGTCTGGACGGTCAATGGGTAAGAAAACCAACTCCCATGTGCAACCGTATTCCAACTCATTTTGTTCACTGGGGTGTACACAGTTAGTTGGAGAAAAAGTCGCCCACCTAGCAGTCGCATTATAATACTTGCGAGTTTCGAGCGAGTCCTCGATGATGGATCTGCATCCGAAAGATGAAAGCATCCATTGTTGCGAGTGATAGTGTGAGGTTGTAGCAATGTAAGGTGGCAATAGGTTGGGAAGAGGTTGAAATACATTATGTTACAGGCATAGGCATAGGATTGGAAATGTGGGGATCATTCAAGATTTGTAGAGTTGTGGGTGATAATATGTGGATTCCAGGTATCTTCTACACGTATTTTAAACATCATCATGATGAATATGTGTTGATAATATTCTATACACGAGGAGCTACAAATGTCGCGGACCAATTATAAATTACATTTAATCGAGTGTCGATCCTTCTCGCTCAACGGCAATGCGACAAAGTATACCAGTAGTGCGTTATCCGCGGCACAAGTATACACAGAAAACGATTATCAACGTTCCCATCTGAAACTGTAAATACAAATGTTGCAGGCTCTCAGAGTACGGGAGAAAGCGATATGCCGCTGTCACGAGCACTCATCGACGTGGAGATCGGCTCGCGAGCGCGCGTCAATTCAAAAATAGATCCGGGAAAATCCTTGAGCTGCTCGAATCGTGGTGTATATAAAAGAGCCGGAGCATAAGACGCCACGCGCCGTGCGACAGTGTGACCCGATTCCAAAGAGTCTGTTAGAAACGTACACCCGCGATTACGCATGGTATGCCGATGACCACGTATACACTCGCGTCTCCAACGATAGCAATTCTTATTCTTTCTTTTCAATATTAACACCGAAGCCTGTGTGTGTGTGTATGTACGCGCTAAGCAAACACTCAGTACGAGGGACAGAGAAGTGTTGGCCTATCGCTTTTGTGCGACGAAGGAAAAAAGAAGCGTATGTGTGTGCCCCTCTAACACGCTCGTATTATACACTGTGGCGATGTATAACGTGAGTTTTGACGCGAGAACATGGATGAATGTTGTTTTTTAAAATGAGACAAGGATTACGCAACAATGTAAATACGTATAATTTTAGTCTTACTCGTACATTGGAATACGAAGAATGTTGATAAACGAATGTTATTGCAGTGATGTGTGCGGCTTTAAATGAAAAAAAAAAAGATTTGATGCACAAATTGATACTAGCTAGTCAACCGAGCGATGCTTCATTTACAGTTCTAATTATAAATCCATAAATTCTTGACGTTATCAGCTCGAATCATTCAATGGATGTTTTTAGGTTAAAGATTGATCAAACAACAATGTATTACAAAATCTGTAAAACATTTATATCGATTTTAAGAATATTTCCCAAAGAAACATAGAATTCAACGTAAAGTGTCGATGTAAACCCGCGAGACACTGTTGTACGGAGCGACAGAAAAAAGAAAAAGGAAAGAAAGAAGAGAGAGAGAGAGAGAGAGAGAGAAGTCGAGCAGCGAGTATAACGATGAGCTCCGAGTCGTTTCGTCATTGGGACTAGCTCACGGATAATTAGGTAACTTCGCTCGGCCAACTGTGTAAACTCGCGCACTAAGAAGAAGACTCAGTCGAAGAAAAAGGAGAAAGACGATGAGGCGAAGAACCGGCGGCAGCAACACGGCACACAGGTAATCCACACGCTCGATCCTTTTCTATTGCGCGCACGCGCAAGTATATATACAGATATGGTGCCGATAGCGATGTGCTTTCGCCTCCGCATATATATAAAAGAGCAACGCCGCCGCGGCGCGAACGCGAGCTAAACGCTGCCGGCGAAGGGGACGAAGAAGAAGAAGCGACTACACATGTATACAGAGAGAAAGAGAGAGAGAGAAAGTCGGCAGTATTATAGAAGGAAAGAGCACAGAAGAAGAAGAAGAAGAGGAAGAAGCTGAGAAATCGAAAGCCGCGCGCGCGCAGAAAACGCGAAGAGGTAAAGAGCGCGTGCGTGCGTGTGTGTGTGTTGCAGCAGCATAGAGAGTCGTTGACCCGAAGTTTATACATCGCAGTTGCCGCCGCGGCTCCTCTTCTTCCTTTGTCGCGGGGCCGCGAGGGAAGTGTATAAAGCGGGAAAAATCTGTCTGTGTGTGTATATGTATGTGCGGCGGTGGCGGCGACTTGACGATTCAATAAAAAACCACGCGTTTTGACGCCCGAGCTTGAGAGAAGGACGGAATTCCGCGAGAACGTTTCTGTGCATATGTACGCGCGCGCAAGAGAGAGAGAGACAGAGAGAGAGAGAGAGAGAGAGAGAGAGAGAGAATCTGATGGCCGCAGCGCTCGTCTCGCTGTATATATACATATGCGATGGAGGGTATAGCGAGACGTAGCGCTCGGTTTACGAGTTGAGTACAGTATAGGGCCTGACTCCCGCGCTATATAGAGGGAGATGGAGCAAAAAATTTAGAAAGAGACCGTCTCGCTTTCGACTGCGCTCGCTTGCCGACTTTGACAGTGGCTGCGATCTCGATGCGCTTGTCGGTCAGATAATTGTTTTACTAGGATTTTCGGTCTGTAGACGCGATTTCTGGTATTACTCTTTGAGACGATTACCTACACTTAAATTTTTATTTTATTGAGATTTGATTCAGTTACTTAATTTTGGAACAATAAGAAAAAAATATATATCCCCTTTAATTCTGTAAACAGCTTGGAACTTCTACAAAAGAGTGGAAATCCTATCAAATTTAAGTTGTCTTTTTTTGAAGTAATTTTATTTTTAATCAATAGTGAATTTGTACACGCTAAATCTCTTATAGTGGAAAACCACTCTTTTAGAGTGAAAATACACTCTTTGCTTCAGTGTAAGTAATTAACTCTATTTAGAGTTATTTATTCATTCTAAATCTAGAGTTTTTGTGTCAGCAGAAAAAATCACTCTATGTAAGAGTAATTGTACTCTATTTAAAAGTGAAATAAGAAAAATTTCGAGGTTAGAATATCTTTACATTACAAATCTAAGAATATATACAGATTTTCTTTTTACTATAATAATATTCACATTGAAAAACTGCTTCTATTTAATAAATATATTAATAATGAGATACTTAC
>UELV01175775.1:0-15892 GCA_900490015.1 Megastigmus stigmatizans | reverse complement strand
AGATTTCATCAGGACATGAAAGAATTTGAGCGTAGGTGGCAAGGAAACTGGGGCGTGAACATGATGGCGGACTATTGCTGGATGCTAAAAAGAGATGCACAATCTAATAACAAAAAGCGACGTAGAAATGCTTTACATAGGTCGTTCGATGACAAACGCGTACGCAAGCGTAAACCAATTTAGTTCTCGTGCATGAGATTTTTCAGAAGTTTTTTGAGGTTATCTCTGAATCCATTGGTCAAACCTCTTTTTACATAGCAAATTCGGATTAAGCAGGCCAAAATACATAGGAAAAAAGTATTTTTGATGTGAAGCAAATAATTTTTTTATTCTGCTCAAGCTCTTACTACCGACACGACGTTTTCGACAGTTTTTTGAGGTTATCTTAAAAATTTGCCCCGGAACCCCTATTTTTTTTGACGAATTCGGATTCAGCGGGAAAAAATACGAAAAAAAACGTTAGTCTCCATCCCAGAACCACATACTTTTTTTTTGTGGGCCTGTGTAATAGGAAAAAATTGATATTGATTGTTATTTTGAATCCATAACTTTATCTTAAAAATTGTTTCAATAAATTAAAATGAAATCTTGCATTCTGTAAATAAGTGCATAACGAAAATTGTTGTAGGGATTAAGCTTATTCACTTTGGTATTTATAACGCGAGAGATCACTAAGCTCAACGTAAACATTAGTTCACGCAAGAAAATTTATAGGTTTAGTCTAAAAAAAAAAAATAGTAAATCTCAAGATGCATGTTTTTGCTATTCCTAAAATTGCATTTATTTTGATAATTGAAAGTTGCACTTTAAGAAGTAAATAATAATAGCTTGACAACTGCTTAATTAACTTGTAGTCGGACTCTTTTTTATAATTCATTGTCTTTCTTTAAATTGCTTTTTTGCTGTAATTGTTACAAAATCAACAAGTACAAGTATATACCATGCAACAACAGAAAGGCAATCAGATATGTACGTGAAACTCCATTAAGTCCACGATTACTTAATCATGCCAAAACTTAGTCCCGCTTTTCTTCTCCTACTTTCCGATGAACTTTCTTAACTAACTTCTTTGCTTACCTCTTTCTTTACTCATTGATTGTGATGCATTTATGTCCCTTTTCTTTTTCTCGTATATGTATAGTATAGTCATCAAAATCGGTCATTTCAATGAGGCTTCGTCTATTTCTGTGGCACTTTGGAAACCAATATCTGTAATTTGCCAGGAACTCGTTCAACTTCATCGTCAAAACCCTTATCCCCGAAAATTTTCCAATCCACCCCCGCATCCCATCAGTTTCTTTTCTTATCCTCTGTTTTTATACACTTAACCTTATCTTTTAACCCTAGATCCTCTTATCACCCACTCAATCATTTATCGATTTTCTCAAAGTATAAAGAATCACTGCTGTAAAGTGAAAAGTAATTTTCTATTTAAACAGTATTAAAAAATTTACGCGATTTGAGAAAACTAAATTTAATTGACGTGCTTGAATTCTTATTTTGGTTCGAATTTATTGCTTTTAAGTTAAGCAGACTGTTCTTTGCCTTTGGAAACATTGTAAACAATTGCGAAAGTTACCAATACTGTTATAGGAATCATAATAATTCAGGTTACTTCCGTTCTTATATTTATAAAATAATTGAATTAGTTTCCTAGACAGTAGATTTTATGATTCGTTTAACTGCTATCTCAATTTTTTATATAAAAAGCACGTCGAACATAACCTAATCAAGCACCAAAAATACCCAACCAAGCAATAGCCAATCTCTAGCATTCCTTATTTCCATCAGAGCCATTGACTAATCCTCATATATATTATTCAATTTCAATCTCGCTAATCAGCAGACGTTGATTCGTTCCCTCTCATTTCAAACTTCATTTAAAAATCATCCGAATTCGCTATCTCTCTGCTAGCGAAGCAGCCAGCGTCGTCTTTCCGGGTCTTCCTGTTATCGTTCGGTTGCGCGCGCTAGAGAGACTTTTCCCGGGGGTGGCGCGCGGTGGCTGGCTGTCGTCATGACAACCAAAGCCTAGATACCCGGGTTTTGGTTGTATGCACACGCGGCCTACACTCTTTATTCTGCTACGCGGGCGGCTATACCATATATATGTATATATGTGTGCTTCGGATCCTCGCTACCGCCGCCGCCATCACACCGTCACAATGATATGGATTTACATTTTACCTCAAAGGTTTTTCAATGTGCCCGAGATTATGCGCTTCTATATGGGGAATCGATTGATTCCCTCCCTGGAGGGGCTTGGATTTTGTGCGAAAGAGCTTTTGAAAGCTCGATGACATACTTGTGATGAATGGGAAGTTCTGGGAATGTGACGGAATTGATTATGAAGCGACAATTATTTGGTTTTGAGTTGGCGTTGATTCGTTAGCGGATTGATTTGCATTTATGATGCTTTTTTGTTATCATTGTTTTTTTTTATCCCGACCAATTAGTGTATAACACTGTAACTAATTAAAGGTATTCGTCTATCGAAGTGGAAAAGTTTATTAATACTTTTAGAACTTCACCTTCAATTAAATTGATGGTTCTATATTCGCATACTATACTCATATTACGAGAAATGCGAGTATTTTTGAAAAACCGATCTCTGAGCGAATTGCTTTTTCTATCTAGCCTTCTTCTGATAAAACCATCACATTTTCCGTAAATAACAATGAAAAAAATTGAGAATGCCGTAGAGGTACCCTCGTCCTCAACGGTTTCTAGTTTCAATTAATTAGAAAAACGATACGTCACATCAGTCTCATCTTACATAGAATGTTTATCTATATCGAACACTATAGGAATCTCAAGTCCGAATTTAGTCAAAATTATAAATACAAAAAGTTAAACAACAAGTGGTCATGAAAATTATTTTGATGCTAACTTTTAATGCATTTCAAACACCTCTTACTAGTTCTAATCTTTTGCAACAATGATAAATCAAATCACTAGAGGGTTCAAGTCCAAGTATTAATTTTTATTATTTGGAGAAAAAGTTTTTACATGATTTGCTTTATTAAAGGTTTGTTTAATTACAGTACACGAGAAAACTAACTATTACTTTAAATAGATGTTCGAAGATAATTGCCAGTATAGGAGCTAAAAATAAAAGAAAAATGATGATAAACAAAACAGTAAATGAAATAATAAAAATGTTAAGAATTGCGTTTTAGTTTTTCAGGGCCGTCATTATTTATATGATACGAACAATTTGACATCACACTTTAAAAAAAGAAAGTCTGTTTTGCGAACTCGATTCTAATATTAAACAAATGAATTTTTTTCTTTAATATAAAGTTAACGTCTCAAAATAGCCGTAGAACAAACCGAGATCTTTTCGTCTTCTTTAAGTGGTCTATGCCCTCTAAAATCTAAATATAATAGAATCTGAAATAAATGTAAACACATTTGAAATTAATAATAGACGAAAAAAATTGGCCAGTTCTATAAATAATCAAGTTCAATGCTAAAATAAAAGCTAGACTACTCGCCGCGGTGCGTGCTGCAAAAGTGTACCAAGTAGTAAAGCCCACGGATATACAAGAGGACTTCAGTCGCGCAACTTTTATGACTTTGTTATAAATTTTTCCTTTTCCTTTGAAATATATATCGTATAAATTAGATAAGTTTTCTTTCAGAATTACACGTCTCTAGGCTGCAATAACCATAATAATATAATCAAAACTCTTGATAAAAGCAAGCCTAAAGAAATTATTGCAGTAAAACACTTACATTATATTACTGAAATCTTTCAGTTTGAAGATTCCAACAAATATGATGAAATTTTGCCTATTAACTTAATTATATTATAAGTTTAAGATAAAATATTATATATATATATTGGGTAGCATGACAAATTTTTAGATCATTTTTCACAAATCGTATTTTTCTAATTTTAAAGTGTATTTATTTTCAAACATTCTTCAAAGGATGTCAAGGGAATTAAAACGCCATACCTTTGTGAATGTTAACCTCTACTAAATATTTTAAATTGACAAAAAAAGAGATTCGCAAGAAGAGCTTTGTATTATTAGATTATCCTTCGGGTTCTTATATGAATTCTTTCAGTTGAATCTCCAATAACATTTGGGGGAAAGGTAAAATTGTTCGAATTTATGAATAAACGAAAATTTTACAATGTCGGTGTGTAAACATTTTTTAATTTGGAACAAATTAAATTTTTCTATGATGCAATTACAATAGAAAGCTTGGATTTATTTCCGTTTGAAAATTAAAATATTTGTCCTTTGATTTAAAAAAATAAGCTGCTGTAATTTCAAATCGAAAGTTATGGATCATTCAAAATCATTATTAATCACCTATCACCCACATGCGCAAACAATATCCTGCCTAAGTAATGAGTGTGAATCACCCAATGCAAAATATTTGAATCAACTGTCTTAGAAGCTTGAATTATGTAAAATACGATTTATCGTGAAACGCCCGTGAAATTAGTTTTCACGGGGTCAGTCAAAACCACTGCAGTTTCACAATTTTCGCGATGCCAACAACGTCAAAAGCTAATCAGCCGTTTTTAATTTAAAAAGTAATGACTTGATTATTTTTTTAGCGTTCACCCGCTTGTTAAATTCAAGAACTAAGTTAAAGATTTACCAAGCTCGCCTTTACACACAGACTTTTACGACAACAAATTTAATTAAAAGAATAATGCAAAGTCTCAGCTACGTATATTAGTCTAATTCCAAAATATATTGAGCAATTTTTTCCTTACGAATTCGAAATAGAAAGCGCTATAAAATAAAGTAATAACTAGAGCAGGTAATAATGTAATCTTTAGTATTATCCCGGTTGCACATAAGCTACAACCTTATTTCATAATTTCGAAAGGCGATAATAAAAGCAAATTTAGCATCACAATTACGTTCGGGCCACACGGTTTTAGAATACTCGTTGGAAGTAAGGCATAAATTACGAACTCATCAAATCATTCGCGGGCAATACCAATATAGCTCTCGGCAGCCATTATTTATTTCGATCGCTGCCCTTTTTCAACTCTACCACCCAGTATATATAACTGTGCACCATAACGCTAAAGGTCAAGACTCTCGCGCGCAGCTCGGTTGTTTACGAAACAACCTGTCGCGGGTCGTTCATCACGCGACATTCGCATTATATATTATTTTGTCGCATCTTCGAGTTCGCGAAGACGCAATTTACGATGAGAGAGACTTCGCGTGTGCGCGGATATTAGGCTATTTCGGTGGGCGCCGCGCTGCCTCGCTCGATTCTGTCTGAGTGGTTATACTTTCTACGCGTTGATTCCTGGAGGTCGAATGTTTACCAGGCAATTAGTTGGCGAATAATTAACGGCGGACGCATGAGCTTGCACAATGATGAGCATGGAGTGCTTCCTGTTTTCATTGCGCTACGTACTCATTTTGTCTTTTGGGTTAAGCACTGCAGAGAAAAAGATATTGTTGCGATGCAAGGTGGCTAATCAATATACAACGTTTATTTGTTGTTGAGTATTGAGACTGAAAATTTGATTTCGATTACTTTTTCCAAGAGGTGATCTTCTGGTTCTCTAGTTTCATTAGAAGTGATTCTCTAGCTCCAAGAACTGATTCCAGAAGTGATTCCTGTGACATTGCTATAGGAATTTGTAACGTATTATATCTCTCTTCGGCTTATTAATTCTATTTTTTATGCTAAAATTATAATTAAAGACTAGCTGCAATTGCTCGTTACGCTCGCGTAGTAAAATTATACTACTTAAATTTTATTCTTTTAATACGCATTTCCTAACCTATATAATATTTAAGATAACAATTATTCAACGTATCATTTAATAAACAATGCAATCCTAAATAAGTTAAATGGAACAGTTAAAGAATATTTAATTACAAATTCTGCAGATGATACTACCGGAATGGATTACCTCACCATAAGCTACAATTTAAAAAAGGAGCTATTGTAATGCTACTAAGAAATATAAATCTTCATAATGGACTTTGTAATAGAACTCGATTAATAGTATTTAGTCCTTTAAGACACTTTTAGTCGCTTTTAAGTCATTTTTAAGACACACATCAGATACTTTTAAGGCACTTCAAAGTCACTTTTACCACATTCAAAAACAGACAGATATATACATGTAGATATATACATAAAGGTAGTAACGTGCAAACTATAAGGTCAGAAGAACTTTGGCCAATAAAATTTTAATATAATGTAAGATAAGATAATTATAACGACTACTGCAGTGTAGTCACGTTTTAATTGGTCGTTGATTGGCTTTTGAGAACCTTAAATGTAATTGATGCACATGGCAATGGAAATAGCACAATGTGCGCTTCTTTTTTGGCGTATTAGTGGGATAAATGTGCTTATAATTGCTATTTGATCACCTAGTAGTTAATGTGCCGCGTAACATTATTTTCAGAAACGAATACAATGTTTAAATAAACTTGGCATTTAGTCATTATATTTCAGGATTTAATTAACAATGCAGTATAATATGATAAATTGTAAAAAGAAGTAAATTTCATAATAATTAAGTAAAAACGCTAATTTTTTGAAAGCTCATAAAATTTCATTTGACAAAGTAAACAAAAAAAGTCACTACTGTTCTCGCAAAGTTCGCTTTTTTTACACAAATAATATGATTTTGTCCAACGCCCAAGCCATTGCAATAAAATAGGTATGACACGACTAAAGTGATTCAGGAAAAAATTGGAAGCCTAGAGAAGCTTCCCGTCGTCCAAAATCTGATTAGATACGTTTGCCCAAGGCAAACACCCCTATGTTCCAGCCCTAAAAGTCCCTTTCAGAGATGCAAAAGTTTTATTAAATGTTTGGCCCAATTTGACATAATCTTCTTTTATGGTGAATGATTGTGAATGATTTCCTATAACTTTACGAAGACTATATCGTTTAACTCTAAAACTTTGAACAGGGCTTGTAACGTTATTCTATTTTTATCCTGGATCCTAAGATGCCCACATTTTATTTCGTTCCAACTTTCAATGAAATTGTAGATACTAGACTAAGAGAGCTCCTTTATTTCCAATAGTATTACTCCGTACTAATACCTTGTATAGGGACTGAGCAAATGAAACGTTGAAACACAAGACCGGGTAAATCTGGTTCGTGGCGTGTATATACGCCAGAACAAAGAGATAATGCTTATATACCGGGAAAAATTCATTTCTCCAGGCACTCGGGCATATTTATGTATCGCGTCGACTCGACAGCTAGGAGAGGAGGAAGCTTTTAAGCGTAAAACAACCCTCGTGGCGGCTGTCGCTCGGTCTTACTCTCGAGAGGGATCTTTCACGCCTCGGTAATTCTCCAGTGCTTGCGTGAGCTATCGTTTTTTCCCTGTAAAAATTCCAGCCAAGATGTTCGGGCGGCACGAAAAAATATACTCAGCTCTCGTTTTTCTTTTTTTCCTTTTTTTCAGTTGTCAAAGGGAAATGGAAGAGTGAAAAAATAGCTGAAGATGCGAGAGGACGCGGAAAGGAGAACTCGAAGAGAACTTTTAGATGGATTTGGATATAAAACAACGAGTATGAAAGTTGTGGTTATTAATAAGTTGTGGAGTCGTTTTGAAAGTATATAATATAGCTTTATGCGGGCGGATGTGAAAGACTTTTATGGTGAAAAGATGCGTTTCTCGGAAAACATTTGTATTGAATTTGTAATGAATTTACAGATTACACTTTAAAGTTCGTAGAAAGAATTTGTTGTATGGATATCCTGGAAATATTGCATTTATATAAACTCTCATCTGGATGCTCGATACTTTTAATTTTGTAATTCATCGAATCCGCCAAGATTTATAACTCGACTTTATAGAGTTCGATTGTTCGTTTAGCAATACATCGAGGAAAATATCAAACCGATAATACCTTTTCAAGCATTTTATTTTTATTTAAAAAATTTAATTATTTTATTTTGTTTATACAGGAATTATGGAAAATAAGATTTCCAGATGTTTTTACCATTGATTAATAACGCGGAAATGAGGTAACTAAAAAACTATTCATTATATGACAAAGTTAAAAATAACATTAAACAAAGAAAACGTTTTTAGCACAGTCTTTTAGACACTACCAAACTTTCATTTGTAGTTGTTTGAAATTCTATAATTCAAGTAAAAACGCTTCTTTAAATAACACAGGGCTTTAATGCAGATGAGCCAAAATCAAAGAAAATCTTCTTTATTATCATCCTTCCTAGTATTTAATTTGATTGTATTATATTCTTCTATTAAATGCAGTTGGTGCATAATGGTTATCTTTGTTTGTTCGTATATTTCTTAGAAAATATTCTAAATTGAGTTTATATTTTTGAATTTGTAGCATTGCAATAAGAATTATTCAAAAGAAAAATCCACACAGTTAATTATCTTGAGTATATACATACTCTTGAAAATTCGGTCAAACCAATATCTTTTGCTAAAAATTCTACAATTCGATTAGCAAAGGTCACATTCAACCTCTACTTACGAATACGATCTCCTCCACGATTATTGCGGTGCAAATGGTGCACCTCAAACAAGTGTTTCGATATATTTCCTCTCCAGGTTTCACTCCTCGGTCTCTCTCTCTCTCTCTCTCTCTCTCTCTCTCTCTCTCTCTTTGCTTTATTATTTCTTTCGATATACTTGGGCCACGGGCAAGTGGCGCGCTTGCGAGATAATACGCTTGCGCCTCTTCCTCGAAATTGAATATATAAGAGAGAAGGCAAGAACTGGGAATGAGACTAATCCTAGGCTTTGAGCGTGCGTATACGTGTGCGGAGCTCGCGAATTTTCGGAACTCCACTCGCGAGCGACGTTTACTCGGAAGGCTTCCGAAATAAACCGTACTGATTTATTTATTAGCACGCCGCGGAAGAGTAAAGTGCAAAATTTATCGTTAATGTTTTGAGCCGACATCCCCGACATACACACACGCGCGCGCAATTTTTTTTATGCCTTATTTTTGTTTCGCATCTTTTGTGTTTTTTCGATTGCCTTTAATAGTGTGGATAGATATTGGGGATTTTGGTTTTGTATTCTTCACTGATTTGAGCGACCGATCATATTAATTAATCGAGGTGCGAGTATAAAAATATTATATATTTATTAGCATTTGCTATTATTTGGATTTCAAATGAGGGCTTTTTTAAAAACAATTTTTTATCCACACCTAACGAAAAAGTAAAAAAAATTAATGTTCAATAAATATCGATGTCCGACAATACACGGTATTATCTACTTGCATGTAATCCAGTGTGGTAAAAAAATTCTACCGGCTCAAAATCAATAATCGAGTAAAAATCAATCCACTTTCGCCTCTAAAACTGGAAGAAGCCACTATATAAAAGGGACTCGACAACCAACAGTCCGCTTATGGAACATTCAATAACAATATTCGCAACCTAAGTAAACCAAAACACATGGTCATGGTCCCTCGCACCCCTCGACATATACGCCGAGGCGCAGAAAAATAAAAAAAAACGTAACAAGACATATAAAGCACACAGCCCCGGAGTCTAAAGTCGAACGACCGCGAGGAGTCACGTGCGCCGGCACACTCGACCAGCCAGCGCGACGCGTCGCCCGAAATTCGCATGCACACACACACACGCGCGCATATATATTCAAAGGAGATACTAACGACCTCCGCGAGGTGACCGCAAAACTGCCTCTGCATCTCGAAGTATTCGTGTATTCATTTAGCACCGCAGCTACACACACACACACATACGCGCGTGCAAACGAGTGTGTCGGTTTGTATTTTCGAGGCGGTGGCCTGCTATTCTCGGATCGATCCGAGATATTGTTAGCAACTCTCTATCTCGCAGCAGCACGCGCGATCATCATCATCTACGAGAGTAGTGTCGCACAAATTGACCCCCTCGCGCGGACTCGAGCGCTCTTCTGTAATCGCGATCGATGTATTTTTAGGGGTTCTATCTCTCTCTCTCCCTCCCTCTCTCTCTCTCTCTCTCTCTCTCTCTCTCTCTCTCTCTCGCGCCCCTGTTTTTCTCGGGCGACTAGTCGGGATTGATGAGGTGGACAGAGGTAAAGATGTGGACATCGCGGGCCTTCGTTTCTTATGATGATGCTGGTTTAGTCTTCATCCTAGAAATTCCTCTCGTGATGAGTTCCTTTATTTCTTAGTTTTCGTAAACGACCGGTATTCAAGGTTATATTGAAAATTTACATTTTTATTTGACATTGTAAGTTTCCCCTGCTATACGTATTACCGTTAATTAGATGTTTTAAATATTTATTTTCATTAAGAATGAAGTGTAAAAATAATAATTTTTTTGCTCAACTTAATTTAAAATTGAAATAGTTAAATCTTATAGACGTATTAAACACAAACAATGTATAAACAGCTAAAGATAAACGGTAAGGTAATAAAAATTTCCGAAAATTCGTGAAATGGGGTTGATTAATTCTCGAAACAGAGAATAAAGAGAAAAGCGGTTTGCTAATCCTGATGGATGGAGCGGCGTCTTCGAACGATTTTTTTAACACTGCACGTATGAGAGCTTTTAGGCTTTTTTTCTGTTTGCCGCGCGGCCTCTTTTTTCTATGAGAGCTTTTAGACTTTTTTTCTGTTTACCGCGCGGCCTCTTTTTTCTATGAGTCTCGAGAGCTTTTATAATCGAGGCTTAGATAAACAATGTTGCGAAATTAATATCGCAGTTAAAGTAACGTTGACGAAACAATTCTTCTATTTTTCTACCTTTGATTTAGGATGATTGAGACTTAATCGGTAATTTCAGTTTCTTCGATTGAAAATTAATATAATAAAATTTTAAGTTACGAAGATGCAATTGAAAAAAGGAATTAACACACTGTGCACCAAATAAAATCATAATAAAAAAATATTTAAATAACCATGAGAGAAGCATTGTAAAGAGTAGAACTTTATTGCAACTGTCAAGAGGATCTATTTTTGTAATGCTTTAAGGCCTACAAGTGACAGTAATAAAAAGTATATTTTATTGTACTTGATGTACGTAAACGAGTTTTAAAGAAATTCATAGTTTGTTTAATGCAGAGACTTTTCTGTGTCGCCTAGTGCAAGCTAAGAAAAGTTTTAGTGGACGTTTAGCTTTCCTTTTATTTTGGCAGTGGTGCACGTATAGGAAGATTTAAATCCGGCCATGACGAAATCATTTTTATTGCTATTATAAATTTTCTTTAAGCGCCTTATATCTTCACAACAATTCTGCTCATTATATTTTTAATAAAAGAAGATTAAAGGAGGTTACTGGGAACTATAACTTCTGCATATTTCTATGACGTAAGTTATTTTTTCCTACAAACCGTTTACTATAGGGATAAGAAAACAATTATTATGCATGAAAATAACTTTATTGTCTGTGTTATTGCATCAAAGGTAAACGTCGCATCTGGGATTTATTCAGCATATAAATTAGTTCTTATGCGTAGTACTGCACTAATAAATGCTTATTTTATTACGGTAAACGATTACAATAGCAATGTTTATTATTCATGGTATGGCATATCTCGCAGCTAAAGCTGTATGATAAATGATGCATAATATTCTAAAGAACGTCATATTTCATTGAAACCTATGAGATTCAGTTCACTGAAGCCCTAAAAGTGATGTTTTTCAAAAAAAAAAAAAAAAATTATCGCAACAGTTGGAGGTTGAAATTGGATACACTCAAAAATTTATTTAATAAATAAACTTGAATTTTTAGAATAAATGTTTATCACGTTATAGGCTATTTTTATATGATAATTTTTTTAATTCGCAAGGCTATTCATCTCATTTTAAACAATAATACAGTTTCGGGTTTCATGATTTCTCTATGAATAAAAATAAATTTCTATTTTAACTACCGATACCGAAAACTTACAGGACTGTAAAAGATCAATTACTTTAACAAAGCTATCAGTCAAAAATTACTTATAAATTTCACATTTCTCGTGTACTCACACTTTGACGGCAAATTTATTATAATTTTCGAATAATATTATTGTATAATCGATATAGCAATTGATTAAATCTGCCCAAGTCGACAAATAAATAAGTATGTAAGGCACATTTTCTATTTTGTGTTTTAAACAAAGAAAAAAGCTTGAATAATCTTCTTTTTAATAAACACTTTAAATAAACGCCCATTACTCATCATAACTAAACACGAGCATACATAATCATATAATATCTACCCACTGCTATATTATGCGTAACTTTATGTTTATTTACTTAGTGTTTAACGCACTTAGATATATACCCGAATGATCTTCCGCGGCGCACTTTGATTGCAGCTTTTCCTCAAGCGCGAAAATGACCAACACACGCAGCGCTGCTCGGCGAAAAGAAAAACACGTCCCAAATAAACACGTACTTATAAGCCAGTCTGCGTCCGTCCTTTTCAAAATACATCTCAAAGCCGCGCCCATGATATTACTCGTGCGCTCGCAGTCTATTCCAAACGAAACAAATAATGTCGGTTAAATGGACCAACGCTAAATACAGACATTGAACTACTTGTAGCTCTATACTCGGTCACGTGGAATTTACTAGTATTGCGCGGGACGGATCCGAGGGGAAAAATTAAATCGTCAGCGGGGAAGTGGAAAAATTCGAGCTTTTGATTATCTTGACACTTCGCGTGATTAGGATATTTATAATGGTACAAGGTAGTGTTGCGTGTGCGTCTATACTATTCTGTTAAAGAAATATATACTTGTACATCGCGCGTCTTGGCAAATGAAGCTGCAAAAGTCATGCCGCTGTATTTAACAGACAGTAGTTTTCCGTGTGAACTTGCTCAAACTAGAAATCAGTATCTTGTATTTTTGTATTCGTAATGTAGTATTTCTCAGAAAAATTATATATACTTTTACAATATTTTTTAAACATTCTTTTTTTTTATAGTTTTATGTTATTATCTAACAAAAACATTCGGTTGATAATTTTATGAAAAATAAACTACAGGAATTTCGGGATACTCATTCATTTTGTCCGCAATTAGGAATTGACGTTTATTATCAAATGAAATGTAAAACAAAAACAAAAAGATAAAAATAAATGCTCAATTCTTGAATACCAGTGTTAATTTATTGTAGTTGGTTTAAAATTTAGATGGCCATATCTATTCGTGATACGATCGAAAATAATTGTGATACTTTTCTTTGAGAAACACAAAGCAAATCATTACGATGGGAATTCCCGATTTCATTATTTTATTAGTAATCCAAATGTTTTGTATACTAGTATTTCTGTTTTTCGATCTTCTAGTGATCTAGTGATCTACTGAAAGCAAAATCAAAATTCAAGTCTATAAAGATTCGGCAAGCATGCTTAATCGTTAGAGACACCAATTTTCCACCTCACTGATTTATTGCCATACTAGTTACCCATAGTGTTTATGGGTCACTGGTGTCAAATCTGAGGTCAGATTTTCAAAATTCAAAACTCACGGCAGTTTAATCTTTTAAACTATAAATTCGTTACTTCAATTTCAAAAAGCTCAAAATGTGCCATTAAATTCAATCGTCTTCGGTTCACATTATTTTCATGAAGGAATCCTGCACTATATTTTTTATTACCTTCTACATTCTCTATAAAAAAACCTTATTTTCGCAACACACTATAGATCGAAAAGAATAATTAACAGACATTTAATAACACAAAGAAAATACGCCTGAGCCACTGAGCGACACTAGACAGGGGAAACGTGTCTAGTCGCAATAATTCAAATTTCCAAAAAAAGACTCCTAAGAAAAATAGGTGTATCACGTGAGTCGTGCGCGGTACCCAAAGGGTCAAGCGTCTCACGATCTCTTCTCTCTCCTTTTTTTCTCCAACGATATACTCATACCGCCCACCGTCTCGAGGCACATTTGGCAGACTGGTGCGCTTACACACACACACACACACACACACTGCGCGCGCGCGCAGATATACAGATACATTCCACTTGAAATTTCGTAGAGATTCGAGCTCACACGGGCGCCGGGCACATCGTCCTTGTCTAATAGTCTGCGTGTGCACCGCAGAGAGAGAGAGAGAGGAGAGAGAGAGAGATCGTATAGAAGAAAATACGCGAGCGCAGCAGCAGCAGCCGCGGAAAGAGAGTCGATCGATCCTACGGTCCAACGCCCTCCGCCGGCTATTTTCGTACCGCGTCCCTCTATTAATACACAGCGTCATACGGCCAATGTTCTACTTCTATCAGTCTAACTTCTCTCTAGTCGCGAGTTAGAGAGAGGAAGGGGGGGGGGGAGGACTGACTCGGATATGCAGACGTTTGTGCGCGAATTGCTGCAACGGTTAATGCCACTCGTACACTAGTTTCCCTGCGTTCGGTTTTTTTTTCTTTCTTTTTTTCAGGTGGGTTTCTGCAATGAGGAAGGTTTTCGAATAGATATATTGCAAAAATCTGTTGTGTTATTTCTGAAGTGTAGTCTTGCATCTAGAGATCTGATTGACCGTGTTTTAACACGTTTGGTTTATATTATTGATTTTTCTTCCGTAATTATACAGTAAAAATGAATGATTTAATAATATTAATATAGGTCGTTTTTACCTTTTATAATTTAGTTAAAAGCTACAATTTTTGCAAATCGAATTCAGAAATAAAATAATATTTGAAACTTAGTCATTTTTATTTACATACTCTCTGTTATTGTTTTTGCACTACCTTACAAAAATTCAAATATCAGTATTAATATTTTCATTTTGCAAAGTCATCGTTACAAGATTTAAGAAACTTCGGAAACGACCGTTTCGCTACGACACAATCGTAACATAATTTTTACGTATAAATAAAAGCGAGTTCCCTCGTGAAAAATTTCGTAAATAACTTTCTATTTTTCCAAACAAAAACAAAAAAAAAAGCAAGCAAGCAGAGGAAAGAGAAAAAAATGTATCGGTGTAAGCGTTCCTTTAAAGCTCTGCGCAACCACTTGGCGCGCGCTGCTGCAACTATCGCGGTGTTACATGTGTGTGAGAGATGCTCGGGTTTCTGGGAGTCGTCGCCGTTGCTGTTTTACTACTAGTCTGCTGACGTCAAGCGGGCGCGAGCGAGAGGGCAAATGAACGAAGAAGAAGTGAGCGGAAAAGCTCCGTCCTTAAAGGCCGTTCACATTGGCCGATTGGGTTCAAGCGCCTTGGATAAGTCTTATACATATATATATATGGATATAAGAAGGGATAGTCGATCAGGTATATTACGTGAAGCGTGAATCGAACCAGACGTGCTATACCTTCGGGACACATATATGTGTATATATGGCGATAGTTGCGGAGAGAGAGGGAGACCGTGACATTTTGTGCCTGCTGGACTGGTCGATTTTACTCGCCCGGTTTGCTCGATGATTGCTTTTCCCCCCTCTCCGTTGCGTACTTTTGACGTTTCGCTTCGCATGTAATTACAGACTGATGGATATACCGACGGTATAGGTGATAAAAGAAGCTATTTTTAGATTTCCCAAATGCGAGGGCTGTTACAAGAATAGACTTCGGGGCTGGGTTTTCTGCAAACGCTCTTATTTCTTTTTCTAATTGGAAATCGATTCTTCGGTGATGCCAAGAATTATATGTTTTCATATTCACCAATATCGTAATTAATATTGTATCCAGACAATGTGCTAAGTCAACTTAAGATGGTATCTAATATTTTGTGCGTGATTCTAATTATGAAATCGACCATATGTATTTGTATATGGGAGCGTACACCAAAAACTAGCCACAGGGCGCGCGCGGCGCATTTTTCGCATAAAAGGCGCTCTGTTCAACTCTCTCACAATCGAACGGTAAGACTCTTAGAAAAAATCAAAAGACATAGATCGATAGATTTTTTCTCGCTCTTTCTGGTGGTTTAACTATTTTTTCTCTATAATGCTTCTTTAAGGTCGAAAAATTGAGTCGAATATTTAAAT
>UELV01175773.1:22881-39528 GCA_900490015.1 Megastigmus stigmatizans | reverse complement strand
ACACACACACACACACATACAGACACCGATCAAATTAACGAATTGCATTAGTGAGTAGCGGGTATAGAAATCCAACCGGTATAGGGGATGCGTGTAAAAGGGGGGCACCAGGACAAACAGTAGATATATCCTGCACGTGTATTATCGGCTCCTCCATAGTTCTTTCTTCGTTGGTGCGCGCAGGTGTCCTGGCATGATTGCAAGATGTCGATTCGTGTTTATTTGTGTATATATACGCGGGCTGCACATGGCTGAGCGCCTATCTGTATATTTAGACGAGAGCCCCTGAGCCCCGAGGCACGTGAGCAGCCCGACGACTGCCCAGACTATATAGACAGCTATAGCGCTAGCTGCAGGATGTGCGGATGAGACAAAGGGTTCGACTGCGGGGATCGCGTAAAGAGATTCTCTGACCGAAAGGACGAAATCGGGAGAAAAGGAGTGTGTCAGAGAGAGAGAGAGAGAGAGAGAGAGAGAATTGATTGATAGTGCGATTATTATGTCGCCGTTTTGCTGATGCAGGTCAGCATCGCGATGGGTTAGTAGCCTATAGTATGATGCTTCTAGGAATGTGTATCGAATATTTGTTTTATTTCACTCGGTCATTGTATGATTAATTAATAGGTGGAAATAGAAAAATAATAGACATAAAATTATAGATTTCGACACACGTTGTAAATTAAGACTTATACATATAACAGATGTAATAATTGTTAAATCACTAAACTAGATTTTTCTTATTTCTTTCACAATACAGTTATAAAATATTAAAGTTTGTATTGTATTAAAATTACTTGTGACGTTGAACATCTCCTAAAAACAATAATTTGTATAAACGTGTCAAGAATAAGCCAGAACAAAAATAAATAGCTAAATTAATCGTGCAAATCAAACTTGGACAAAGCTCGTAAATAAGGCATAAATAATGAAAAGCTGCGAGCATATATGGAAAAAGTGTGAGTTGAAAGGTAGGGGTAAAATCTCCCTTTTCCGAAGCGCTATTTATTTAGGTTCGCAATCGGCTTCGCTCATTGTAATCCCACGATTTGCTCCGGGTGGAGGCGGCGAAGAACTGGACTTTCTCGCTCTCTCGCTCTCATTCGTATTTGAGGGAAAAGCTCTCCATTTTCGCGATGGTAAAGCTCCAGTCCCAGGGGCTCGTACTGCCTCGCCTCTATCTCTCGCTCTAGACTAACCTCGGCCTCGTGTACGAGAGAAGAAAGAGGAGCCGCAGGAATTGCAAAATCCATCCGAATTTTTCGCGAGCAAACGCCCGCGGCTGATCGTCAAATTGTCTCGTCCGTTCGTGACTTGGGCATTAAGCTACATAACTACAATCTTATTTCAGTTCACATCCTGATTTATATTTCTCTATTGAGGGAAAACACATTTCCACGATATTCCCGCGAGATTGTTCATCGTATTATTATTGATTTTTTAATAAGAAAAACTTTTGTCGGTAATCATATTTGATATAGGTGTATAATGCTGAGAAAAAATTCCACAATTTTTAAAAATCAACGGTCTGCTTTAAGCTCTATATAATATGCATAAGCAAAATACCTTTTCAAATACGGATAATACATAATTAATTACTTCTAATTCGTGAACACGAAAACGATGAAAACGAAGTGGTTATTGTTCTATTGATAGTTTATCTTTGTAGTTATACTTTTAGTAAATGTTTGGATGGGTTGATTGATTCTGTTCAATTGGCCACTAGGCTACTTAATTTTAATGAATATTTTGTATTTTTAAGGGGCTATTCTCGTTAAATAAATAAAATAAAATAAAATAAAATAATGTTACCTTTTTGGTAAAGTGAACTTACAAATTTCCACTGAATTATATACATGGTATATATATAAACTTTGTGTGTATTTCACTGGAATATATATACTGACCCAGAAAAAGACTCCACGACGCGCACATCATTCGGATTTCCAGCGCATTAACGCCGTACAACAAGAGAGTTAAAAACTCAATGCGTAATCCGGCTTCTTTTCGCGCCGTAGGAGAGAAACTTTTTCCTGGCGACCCCGAGGCTCCACGAGAAAAAGAAAGCCTCTTGTCCGTAGCGACTAGTTCCAAGTGCACTGCAGATACAAAGAGAAGACAGCGGCGTACTAGCGTCGGCCGAGCTTATATTGACAGAATTACGGCGACGCAACTCGGTGAACACGAGTCTCTCTCTCTCTCTCTCTCTCTCTCTCTCTCACCGGAAATCCTCTCCGCTGGCCGTAGCTCGTCCGCCGCTGTCGCATCGTCTGCGTTCTCGTCATCCGAGGCGCCTCTTCTCCGTGCGCGCACAATCGCTACACCCTAAAACACACACACACACTCTCTCTCTCTCGCACATCTCAGAGCAAAAGGAGAGGGAAACAGCTACTACGGCGAGCACTCGAGGAAACAGAGTGTGACGACGTCGAAAGACACACGACCTATGCACGCGTGTATGTGTGACTTCGTTCTCTCTCTCTTTCCCTCCCTTCCTCTGGTGTAGAGAGAAATAAATGGAAATAAATATCCAAAGGGCGGTGTGGCATGTATAAGGCGGGTAGCGAGAGAACGGGAGGTCCGAACTTTTCGGCGGCGCGAAGAAGAAGAAGAAGAAGAAGCAGCAGCAGAAGCGGAGGCGCAAAGCCCGAAGGGTCGAAAGGGAAATAGGGTTGTTTCGGTGGGCGGATATAGGGTCAGTAGTAACGTCGGTGTCATGCATCACTAGAAGCGAAACGATGGAACTGTCCGCCGGCGCTTGGGCTCTTGGGCCACCGGCCCCGTTCTATATATATTTCCCGCACCCTTAGCACAGCCGCTATCCTCTTCACTTTCCCTCTCGTTCTTAGACCTTTACTGCATCTGTGACTCTGTCTATGTGTGTAGGTATAAGTGATAGATACTGTTACAGGCCTCGACGAATTTCGAGTGAGAAAACTGTGAAGAGCGATTGATCTGAGTAAATGAGATAAGTACAGTGAGGAGAAGTAGTTGAAAAATAGAGTCGGTCGCCTGGTTATACTTTGAATATTTGTGGCGTGCGCCTTTCCGTATGCGTATTATGTACGAAAAGTAACAACAATATTCGTAAATGGGGTCCAAAAATTTATTGATTACAACAAAGTTATCTTGTGGACATATACGTGCATACAGAACCATTGTGGGCACATAGACTACTTGTTATTAATTAAAACTACACTCAGATAAAGTAAAAAGCAAAAAGAGCTTTAGTATCCTTGCGTTCAAGAATTAATTTCCACGAAAGGAAAAAAACGTGTTTGCGAGACCTTTTTAATCCGAAAAGTTGAGTTAGAACCTTTTCCAAACTGAAATTTGAAATGTAACCTTTTTCCGCCAAACAAACGAAGCAGATCTTAATATTTCGCACTATCTATGGAACAAAGGCGAAGACAAAGAAATCATTCGTAGCCGATTGCCTACATTACTTTATCATTGTCATCTGCTACACTTCATAAATTGTGTAATTTCGAAAGAATTTTTACAATTTGCATGCAAATAGTAGATCATAAAATGTGAAACGTAAAAAGTCTAGTAACAATGAAACCGCATGTCGTAATTTAAAATGGAACTCCATTAGTTCTGCAGCGGATGGAAATATCAAGCGTCATCAAGTTATTCTGCATAAATTGTTTGAAATGTGGCCGAACACCAAACGTAGCTGAATAAAACACGCTCTTAGAAGTTAAATTAAATCTCGCTCAATCGGCCAATAAAGAGAATGCAAAGAGTCGGGTGGCAAGGAAACGATAAGTAGGACAAAGAGATTCGGGGGTTGAACGATACGTCAGTGAAAGCGGGGAGAGTGGGAAACAAGACAGACAGACATAGGCAGTCGGAAAATCCACCAAGGGGTGAAGGGGGAAACGCACACACACAATGAAGGGGGAGGAACGATGCGCGCGTCATGCGCTAAGCGAATATGGGCCACAGGGACAAAGAAAATCGGAAAAAGACAGAGGACTCGTGTAGCGAGTGTGCACACACAGGCCTAGTGACGCGGAATATATGAGAGACGCGAGTTAGGCTCGGCAAGAAAGAGAGAAAGGGAGAGCACACGCGGGAGAAAGCACCGAAGGAAACGAGCGGAGAAATGAATTATTAGCCGGCGTATGTGCGTAATACGAGTGCGGTCGTAAAAGAGATAAAGAAAATAATAAGGGATGAAGCCCCGTGAGCCAGCGACGTTTGGAAAAGGCCGTGGGCGCGCGAGAAAGTACGCGATATTCCCTCTGCACGAAGCGAAAGGAAAACTATCTCCATCTCCCTTTCACTTTTGTCGCACGCGCGGATGATAGACACGCGTATATATGTACCTATACATACACGCGTCGACGAAATTTTCCCTTCTGACCGTTGCGACCGGAGATGGCCAATATCTTTCAATGGAGCTTCGGTCGCTCGACTCTTGCCATTTACACCACGGGAGAGATAGCGAGGGAGAAAGTTCAGGTTATGAAATTGGTCGCACTGGATATTGCGAGGATTACTGCTTGGATATCGTGTCGATGAGCGGTCGCGTATGGCCCTTCCTTCTCTCTCTCTCTCTCTCTCTCTCTCTCTCTCTCTCGCTCTACTGAATCGTTGGAAACATTCGTCAATAGAGAGTGAGAGAAATGTGGGAGATATCTGAAAATGAAAGAAATGTATATTATTGCTAAAGGAATATTTAAGAAATATGGAAAGAAAAGGATTAAGGGTACGAAAGAAGATTCGTTATAAGAAGGTAGGAAAAGGATAGACGATGGTGGATGACAATGCGAAGCATGACGCTTGTTAGATTACGAATCTTCTTGCGAAAACTCGGGCGAAAGAGATTTGTCTGCTTGAAATCGAAGAGAACACCAAAGAAAACGCAACAAGAAGACAAAACAAAAGAACAGCAGATACAAGTGATTACGTATAGAAGCAAACAAACGAATCTCAATTATTAGGAAGCAACAATAATGTGCCTATCGAAAATCAAAAAAATAAAAGAGCACATCTACAAATTTGAAGGCAATAGTATTCCTTCCCAATGATTGCTTACTTTCTGAGTATAGTCCACTCCAAGCTTCTGATGAATACCCAATAGATAGTGACGCGACTAGTCCAATAAATCCAATAAACAGTGTCAATAAATCGGTTAGAGAGCGTACAAAGCTATTTCTTTACAATATACATTTACTATATCTGGAAAATTAATTATAAAAGCTCCAAAGATCAGTATAGTGTAAATTTATATGTGTATTGTTTAAGCTTACTGTTCCAAAAAAGCTTCATAACATTCAGGCTCCGCTGTTTTTGAGATAGTCGATGATACCGCGACGGTCTGCGAGTGAGAGATCTTCGCCTCCCTCAATACAGGGCAATAGAATAACGCATCTATGATAATAGGCAGCTATTCATATATAATACTCAGATTTATTGGAATTTTTCATTTTTTTAAGCGAGTAATTTCGTAGTAGAGCTATCATTTCTTACCTCTATATAAATGACTAAATTAATGTGATCTTGGAAATAGGAATATTAAAGTGTCAGTTGGTCCTTGAAAGTTCTTTCGGTAATTATTACAGTAGCCAGTCTATTTCTCATGCCTGTTTGTTCAACTAATCCTTTACTGACTGTATATAGGTTAAATAACGGTTGAGCTTTATAAAGATTTTAGATATGTCAGTAAGTTAATACATATTCTATCACAACCATAATTAGAAATACATTACATTTCAACTCTCTTTTCCATTATTTGCACATTTTATCAAGAAGTACAGTCTTCATCAGGTCATCGCATTATAACATCTCAAAATATAACAACAAAATACATGAGCACAAATGCAAAATTAAGAAAGAAAATTTTGGAGCACAATGAATTCCCATCCAAACCCACTATATTGCCCCAAAAATTTCTATCGATTTTATTATCATACGAATAATTCTCTCCGAATCTCGGGACGAAAGAGGCGTTTGCATCGCGCTCGAGTGGTTCTCATTTTCTCTCTCTCTGCTCTGCCAAATACTCGAGGAACATGGCCATGACCGCGTAAATCAAGTAGCGTCCACCCCCTTACTCTCATTCCCGTTCGAATTAAGGATCAGACAGCAGGCAGAGAGAGAGAAAGAGAGAGAGGGAGTTTCGTGCTGCGCGAACGGACAGACGCCTGATGACGCCGGTGATTTCGCAGCGCGGCAAATGAGTCGTTCAGAACCCGGTGATTTATATTTCATCCGCCGCTTTCATTATCCCCTCGACGGTCAGACGTGTTTCCAAGGCGTGAAAAATGCAGAGGCGGCTACTGCCGCGGAGAAATTCGGATTTTGACCGGAGCAGCCTAAGGAGGCGCGTAGAGCCAACCCTCTACGACGTCATCGAAGACGGATAAATAATTCAGACGCACCGTTGCATAATTAATTTATGTGGACACTGGGGATTAAGGGAAACGACTTTTATCGAAGTTGCTTCCCTCGCACGGCCGACTGTCGCGGCGCTGGACTATTGAAACGGTAATCATGAGCGTTGAAAAGTTTATGACCGTCTTCGTAACTAGTTAACCCTTGGCTATCCGAATTTATTCAATAT
This sequence comes from Megastigmus stigmatizans, assembly GCA_900490015.1. Classification (NCBI taxonomy): domain Eukaryota; kingdom Metazoa; phylum Arthropoda; class Insecta; order Hymenoptera; family Megastigmidae; genus Megastigmus; species Megastigmus stigmatizans. The sequence continues at coordinate 32,957 of UELV01175773.1, read as the reverse complement.
ATACGATGAATTTGAAATTCAAGGGTTATGGTTATGACTGTGATTATTTATTCAAGCGGGTTTCGATGTCAGAATCTAAAGTATTAATTAAGTATTAATTTTGTTTTGAGTTTAACGTTCAAAATTATGCAAAATACGTATTTGTTAAAAAATTGAATAAGGTCTTTGATAAAGAAAGTGAATTTATTACGTGCAGATGATCAAATGATACACCTTTCAATGATTATGTATTTAATCATATCCAAATTATTTGAAAGTTAATTAAATACTGTATTTTAATTATGAATGAAATTTCTGTTTCAATACTGCTTTTTCAATATCATTAAAAGTATACAATAAAGTGTCATTCAATTAGAAACTGCACCTTTTATTTATTTCAATAAATTATTTACAATAAATCATCTCGAAATTAAAGAAGCATTCAGCTTAAAATACAGAAAAATTGTGTACAAATTGCCTTTAGTGTGGGAACGATAATGTAGATTTTATTTCGAACGAACAAATCACATTATCGACCCAATAGAGCATATACCGGTTAATACCTATGGGCTTTCAAGCCCCTCTCAATAAATCAAGCCTCTCCAGTTTTAATAAGTGCGCTCACACAAAATAACGGAAGCTTGCGAGTACACACGCACTGCGTGCAACTGATCGTGGAAAACAGTTTTCGCGATTGACCCTCTTGAAAAGCTCACACGCAGGGTCGGTAAGAGAGTTTTCTTTCCGACGGTCACATGTGCCACACACTCTAGAGACGGACAGATAGATAGATAGATATATGGATAAATATTATGTTTATTTGTAACATTTTAGTCTTTTAATGCAAAATTAATGCATGTATACGTTCTTTCTGACTTTGTGATATCACAGTCATGCTTATAAGTCTAAATTTTGGTGAATACATTTAAAAACAGAAAATAGTGATATCACAGATATGTTAGAAATACAGTCCAAAAATTCAATCTTTAAAATCTATCACGTCATTTAAAAAAAAATTAAATTTATGTACAAAATAGTCTAAAATACAGTATATTATACAGCAAAGTTAGGCGAGCCTTCGCACCTCATCACTTGAACACCGTCTGTTCATCCTTTCTTTAAATTACAAGTATACCCGAATAATCACATAAAGGAAATAAATTAGGACGGAACGATGTACAGGATAGGGACGGGCTCACATGTCGCTTATTTTAAAACTAACATTAATTCAATCCAGGTTGAGAAAGAATCTCCTCAAAGCTGTCTTGAGCCTGCTAATGGAAGATGACGAATTTTAGCAGGTAGGGAGTTCCATAAATGCGCACCCTGCACTTGGAAGTTGTTTTCCACAGTGGTACGTATTTAGGGAATCGCGAGATCTTTTATTTGGACACATATCTAGTAAAGAGACATTCTAGATAGTCTGGTGAACGCATACGCATCATGATTTTGTACATAAGTACCCCAATAAAATATCGTCTCCTCGTATCAGTGCGCAGCCAGCCTAGAGAAGCCCTATTATATGGGAGAGAAAGAGAGAGAGCGAGAGAGAGCGAGAGAGAGAGAGAGAAGCTCGAAAGGGCAAACACGGAAACTGGGAATGCAGTCCTTTGTTTTGGGGTAAGCGCACGAAAAGCCTACTATACGTACGGCAACGTGTAACACGGGCCAAGCATCTATATATCTAACGGTTACCGCTGCCCCTGTCGTTGAACATAAAATATTTCGACGTTTTAATGGCTAATAGGTTTTAATGGAACTTCCCCAATGAGCACGTGACCCGCGAATACGGAAGAGAAGAGAGAGAGAGAGAGAGAGAGAGAAGGCAATAGATCTGGACAGGAAGCTGGTCCTAATAGGCTCGCAGTCGTATACGTTCTCGCCCCGATAATGCGCGACTATATCCGAGAGAATTTCAATTGCAGTGCCACCACCGCCACCGCATCGAGAGCCAACGCCGATGTAATCGATACACCCGCAGTAAATTTCTTTTATTTAGCCTCTCTAACTGTATCGATTTATAGTAACACAGTCGTTGCTGGCTCTTTTAGGTGTATCTCATTTATCGCAGTTAGTGCGTGTGACGTGTTGGATGGGTTTAAGGATAAACCAAAGATAAAAGGATGCGATGGCGCGTAAAACAATTATAATTTGGAGCGAGTCCAAGAGATTCGGGATGTTGGGAAATATTAGTTTACTTGCTAAAGATGAAATTATTATGAATTGTTGACGTGGCCTGTATCTAATGATTAAAAATTGAGGATTTAGAAAGGATATAATGATTAATTAAGGTAAAAAATTTTTTAATTTTCTACTAACTTGTAAAATCAGAAAAGCGTAGTATTTGATTCCAAATTGACAATAATAAAAATGTCTATATTTATCTCTGCAATTCACCTAAAGTACACGCAGCTAGGACTCGATAATATGTGTTCCCTTAACCTTCAGTGCACACTGAGAAAAATGGATAATGCGTGCAAGAGGAATAATCTGCTTGCAAGATATCCACGTAGGGCAATATAAAATCTACTTGAAGCTAGTAACCGGGTTCTCCTTTCGAAATTATGGTTTTCTTGTTTCTAACAGAAAAAACTCTTCCTTCTAAGCCAAAATACGACCGGCAAAAAGATTACGTGCTTACTGTAAAATGAAATCTTCTTACTGCAAGTAGATAAATTCTACAAGAGGTATCCCCCGCTCGAATAAAAGAGCGTTAGTCTAAAATTAAATTTCTTTTCTGAAAGACAAAATCTTTTTCCTGTAAGTAGATAAAGCTTATTCCATGAAGCAGTAACTAATTTCCCTTATAAAGAAAATTTAAGTCCTTTCATAAGAACCTTATCAGGTGCAAATAGATAATATCTATTGTGAGTGTTAATATTCTACACAAATCTTACCAAACATATATTATATGTATATGTATGTTTAGACATAAGCGTTTAGAAACTAGCGTGAAATGAAGTAAAAACTTCGACTTTGTTTACATCGCGTAACATTGAAACTCACAGTACATATTTCGAAAATCTATAGATTTTATATTATATTACGTACGATAGAAGTGCTCGCGTTAGTCTGATTTTCGTCACCAAAAAATGCATGTGCGTTAACCGCAAATATGCAGAAACCGAATAATTTACTCTTTTTATCATTAGTTTTTACTATAGTTGCGTAACTTATTATTTCTTAACTCCTCGAAAGAAAAGTCGTTTCATACGAGAGGATTTTTTTCTAAATGAACTGCAAGAATAAAGTAGAAATGAAGAAAATGAATTTGATTACAACCAAAAATCCTTTTGCGGCTGGAGGATTCTGCTCCATGCAAGAATATAATTTTATCAAGAATAAATTAATGTAATGATAAACTACAGCAGTATATGCCAAATATTTTCAGAAATACTTTAATCGAATAGGTTTCTTCTTGTAGCAAGTATGTGCTAAATTTTTACAGGATTAATTAAGTAGCAGATTAAAGTATAATTCATCTACGATCAAATTGCAATCTTCTTCAGTTAAATAGATTCGAAGGAAACAGATTTTATTCTTTATTCAAGAAGAAAAAATTTACGTGTCCAATCAAAATTATTTTCTTCTGAATTCAAGTGGATTTTGCTTGCATCAAGTATCTATTTTTCTCAGTGCATATACATAAAAGCAGCGTGAAAAAAGAAGCTGAGCGGTATATACATCATTTTATGCTTTATCACAGTTTCGGTTTGGCGCAAGTGAGCGCATTTTTTTCTTTGATTGAAGCAGAACGAAGGATTTATCGCGGATATCAATATAATTATTCGAATTCCACCCGGTATTCGTCTAGGGGAACGCAGAAAACCAGACAAATCGTCGGCAATAACGTCAATGACTGTTGACAGCATTATTTCAGTATTTTGTCCCGACGACATTCCGCTCGCGTATATATATAGATGCGAATAGTCCAGTCCCCTTTTTCCTGAGCGCAGCAGAATCGTATAACAATCAATATCTAATATTTGACGCGCATTCGCCTTTCTTTCTCTCGCCCGCGTTATTTCCTCTGGTCAAACACAGATCCTCTGATGTGCAATTTCCATTAATCTTATAGACGACCTCAAATATTTAATACAATACGCTGATATCACAAGATGTCACGTATATTTCTATAGTTCCGTAATCTAACAATATTTTCTTAATATAAGATATTTTAATTTTCTAAAGAAAAAGTTATTCATAAAAAAACTATTTCTCAATTTACTGTAATGTAAACAAATTTCAGGAATCATTGATTTTAACAAAATAACGTAGAATATTGAACAAAAATTTCCCAATCACTAATATAAGATCTGATACGCATACGTAATCATTGCAATAAAACTAGAAAATAAACATCAGGTATTGAGCAGAGAAAGTCAAGAAAACCCATATTTTCCTGTTCGTCTAAGACTTCCATTGACACATTGGATTTTTTATACGAGAATACATGTGAGCTAAACCCATAGAAGGAGTCGGGACATAAGAAAATTTCGTCGCGATTTCTCATAATAAGTCATCGGCGACGGTACTTGTCATATGGCCAGGGCATCTTTTCATTACAATCGTTCTTTTACCGAATGACCGAAATCTTTGCCTGTCATTTTCCCCGATGATATATAATGGCTATGCTTCAAGGGATAAGATCGAGACAGAGGGGAATAAGGAAAAGACAATAGGAGGCACGAAAGTCGCCCACGTTTATTCCAGGATACTAAAGGTACTTTTATGAGCATATGGTCAAATTGCTTGAGGTCTTGGTGTTTTTTTTTCTCTTAGGTCTCTCCATCCTCCTTTCATAATTTATTTTCTTCTTCTAAAGTTGAACAAATATCTAACAATAAATATTAAGAAAAGAATGATAAAAATAACAAAACGTGTTTAATAAAAAAAACCGCTGTCAATTCATTGGCACTTAGCTTCCTCAAACTTAATTATTTGTTCCAATATATATTATACATAGAATTTATTCATAAATTACAATTAATAATTTTAAATTTTAATTATTATTAAAACTTCAAATACATTCTATAAATTTTTTATTATCAAAGAATGCATTTTTTTTAATTTAAAATCTATCGGATTTAAATTTAAATTTGAGTAATAAAAATTGAAAAAAAAAACAATTTTCAAAATCGAAATTATAAAAAATATATGAATGTAATCGTTTTAATTCTTTCTTACGCTTCATCCTCAAGAGAAAACAAAATTTTTTAACCGAGTTTCATCAAAATCAGTGTAATAGTTCCGACACACACACACACACACACACATTTTTTTTAAATAACATATATCGACACCTGGATGCTCCAAATACACTTCTATAATGCTATCCCAAACCTTTTTTTTCATTATAAAAAAGCTTATGTAATACCTTTCATTAATTTTTATCTACTACGACTATGTCTTCAAAATAATTAAAAGAACGACCACTAATGACTAGCTTAGCATTCATCAGTGTAATAAAAATACTGCAGTTTAAATACGTTATGGATATCAGATCGACGATGATGGAAAAAGTCGTTCGATTGATTGTCATGGCTGATAAGGCACGGCAACTGCTTTTAAAAGCATACGAATATAGTACGTGAGTTTGTAATACTTCTTTTCGAGTCGCATTAATGTATCATTATCGTGGTAATTATCAACAGGGCGTACGCACCATTGAGTTGCGAAATCATGAATCAGGTGAAATTACATGACTGCGTGGGAAATTTGGAACTTGTGCAACTAATCTTATGCATTCAAATAAATACTGGCTTCGAGGAGTTGGCATTAGTTAAAGCTACCGACAAAATTTGGCATCGTAAAACATTTCCTACATCACTGTCTAATAATGCGTTTAAAAATAGCTCGACTGCCGGCAACTTTTCATTAAGTGTTATATATAATCAAGCTGCTAATGGTCGAAATTATTAATAATATAGATTTTACTCGTGTTTTAAAGTAAGTTAAATTTATTATTATATATAGGTAGTAATAATTAAAATCAATTTGTTACATTGAATACATGTTTTAGGAATTAGAGAGCAAAAGACATTTATAGAAAGTCAAAATGGTTGGTTTTTGACTTTACAAGTTAGATTTTTCCCTTTTTTTGGAGTAAGCAACTCTTTTTTCCAACCGCACGCTAAAATTACTATTCAAAGTACCGAAGTCAGTTGATAAATGACACTTAATGCACAAACTGTATACGCACACAGTAAAGGCATGTAAAACGTGCGCAAGCATTCAAACAAGATTGATGAATCCTGAGCAATATAAGCTCTCTCCACCAACTACGACACACGCACACACACGCACGTAATACATATCACGCAACAGGCGAGAGAGAATAGACCAACAGTGAGGGGATATCGCTAATGATATTGATGTTGTATTTCGTAGGTTTGATTTGGCCGCGGCCGCCGGAACAAGTTTGCTCGCGAATATCCTGAAACATAGCGATTTGTCTGTTTGTCCACGAGAGAGGGAGAGAGGGAGAGAGAGAGAGCGAAGCTCTATGCACGCCCCGCGATTCCCACGATGAACGCACACACACTAACATTGCGGGGGAAACAATCGGCATACGTGATGAGATATAACAAACAGCTATTGCACCGGCATGCGCGCACTTACTCGCTTACCAGTGTGCTAATTGATTAATACTGTTTCTATCGATGAGTGTGCAAACTAATCGCCACAATGCGTCTGTTCGCAACGCGAATGTGCTTGTGGCTTGAGCGCAATTAATTTAAGTTCGGGGTGGCGTGCTCGCAACAGTTTCTTGTTGTTGTTTCTTAAAAAAACTACAAAAAGATTATTGAGGCTTTGGACTATACATGATCTGTAACAGATTCAACACCACTAAGACTCAAAAACTAACCTTTACTCTAAAAAAACGTAAGACATAAACGAAACATCCTTTAGCATTTGCTAAGTGCCCTCAGTTCGATTTAGAAACATTACATGCCATAATGAATGCTTCGTTAATTTTATAATATCATGTATCCATAAGTAAATCTATAGGTAGTTGACTGGTGTGCTTAACTATTGTCCGTCGTATGTAAGTGTACTCGATAGTTGGGTACATAATGTAACTGCGCTGACCGCAATATGTGTACATTCATTATATGAATAAATATTACTAAATATTCAACCTTGGTTTTGCTATAAGCTACCTCATAAGCTCTAGAATTGTGGTAAACAAGCAGAGGATATAAAACATCGTCGCAAAGACCGTAGAAGATTATTTACCTATAGTTTTTAATATAGATACATTATTGAAAAGGTTAAAATTCAATATCAGTTATAGGATTTAATGCAACTGCAAATTTTTTAATAAACTCCTCGTGGTATTAGCCAATTAACGTAGCTCGGCGAGCAAATAAGATGAAAAATTCGGCCCGCTTATTAACGCAGTAAATTTTCCAGAATAAATCTCTCCTTGCCCCTCTGCAACCCCTTAACAACCAAGCAGGATTATAACAAGGCCTCCTCCCTGTAAATGCGCCACACATGCGCGCACCCACCATACACAGCCGTCCGTTCAATCAAAGCAACAAGCAACGCGTAACCTAATTCTTGAATTATGTCATGTAAAACCCATTGTCGGCTTCTTGTGCCTATATATAGTTCTCGTCCGTCCCCACCCCAATATCCACATACGTACACGTACACTCAGCCGTAGGAAATGCGTACGACAGCAGCCTCGTGTTTGCCTTTACTCATGCAACTGCATGTATATATGCCATCCACCACCACCAGGATAATACGTTCTTTTGTCACGATTTCCTCGGCTGATTAACGCGTGGCGCATGTAAGCTGCAAATATCGACGTGGCGGCGGCGGTAACTACGAAAAATCCTTTTCTTCGGTCATAAATTTAATAATCTGCCAGGCGCAAACACAAGACAAGCTAATCCCGTAGGTTTGAACTCCGTTCACGTAGGCTATGCTCCGCGCGCGCCGACAATTCCCTTTTTAGTCCCCTTTTTCTATTCCCTCTCGTTCTCTACCCTCTTTGGTCGTACGCCGCAAGAGTCAGGTCCGCCTCATAATTTCACCCCACCCGCCCTCAACACGACTACGACGACGTTGGAGGTCGAAGGCGTCGATTCCTAGGAGCTTTAAGTGTGATGGCGCAAAAGCGTCTCGGCCTACTTTGCTTTTTCTCTCGCTCTCCTGTGCCTTTCGACTCTTTCGAGGAATATCACGCGCGCGTGGCTCTGTGTCTGTGGCTGTGTGTGTGAGTGTGCTAGAGGAAAACATAGCCCCTGGGTAGGACGATGAGTATGTGTCGATTTGGCGATGAAATAAATTTTGGTATTGGATTTTTCGCCATCCTCGAAATTGAGTTTGACTTTTTATCGGGCAAAGATGAGAGCTTCTAGCTGAAAATAAATCGGTCGGAGATGAATGAAATATTGATGAGTTCAGGTTGAAGCCGACAAATTTCTTCTGGTATGGAAAATGTGTTGGATTTAATAACGATAATTTATCAAAATAGATCGGTATCTTTAAGTTTTATCTTTTATTCACAGTATTAAATTTGACACTTGGTAAATGTTACTTCAAATTAGAAACTGTCAAAGATTTTTTTATCGGTCTTACAGTCTAATCAATATTAATGGGCAATCAGATTGATTAGACTGTAAGGCCGATAGAAAAATCTTTGGCAGTTTATAGTAGATTACAGTCGACATAAGTAATATTTCTTAATGTTCAAATTAGAAATTGTCTAAAAAATGTATACACTGCAAATAACTTTATGACAATAAAAATGATTTATTGAACATTTGCAATAATTTAAGATTTGAATCGCAGTGATTCTTAGGATTATCTTGATATCACCACAACGCAATTTGAAAACAAAATTATTTGTAAAAACTTCAGTTCCTTATCGGAGCAAGCATTATTTCAGTTCATAATCTGATAAAGTCTTAGCAGTATACTAATATTCAATTTCCCGAGTTAAACGAATCTCGCAACAACCATATTAACTTTGCTTTGGCACTAGTAATCAGCTTAATGTAACTATCGTCGAATTCTTCTAAAAGCTGGCTACATAAAAAAGCTTGTTATCGCCACATGGCTAATTTCTATTGTAAAAGGATACTTTTGTTTAGCCAAATTTAAATCGTCTTGTCTGTCAGCGCGATCTTGCGGCTTTTTTGTCAGCCATTTTGCATATGCCTTTTTTAATATAAATAAATATAATATTAAATCAATAGGCTATGAGATGATTTTTTTTTTAAATCTTACGCCATTTTTGCATTGTCGGTAGTTTAGCCACTAGCAAACTGTCTGCCAATAATTTTCCGCGTTTCTTAAAAATAAATAAAAGCTATTTTCATCCATATATCTGATAACATTTTTAATATCGAAAATTGACCATTTTAACCGGTCCGGGGAGCCCCCGCTTTAAGCCACGGGATCGCGTTGGCAGACAAAATCATTTGAATTTGGCTAAACAAAAGTATCCTTTTACAATAGAAATCAGTCATGTAGCGATAACAAGCTTTTTTATGTAGCCAGCTTTCCGCCTATAAGCTCCCCATGTGCCTGGTCATCGTTTTCAGCGAAAAGTGTATAAGCGCGGCGGTTGTGCAACGCGCTGATCTCGCGCGCGCTCAAGTCGATATCCAAATAATTGGGAAATAACGCGGCGATAATGGGGTCTCGAAGCCGAGCGCGGGATCTAATCACCAGATCAATTATTAAACGTGAGTTCGGTAAGCAGTTTCGGTTAGGTTTTTTTGTCGCTGCCCCTTTACGGAGGCATAAAACGGCTCCATCGTCATTTTTTATGGATCGTAAAGGCTCGTGAATTTTACGGCATGGGGAATTTTGCCAAGCGTTGCAAGCCCGCGCCGAGCGCGCGCAACTTTGTCGTGAGCGGCGCGCGCGACGCGGTGGTTTCGTCACATCTCGCAGCGAGACAATAAATTGTTTATCTATATATATCGTCCGATAAAGTTTTCAATTGGCAGCCTTGTAATTCGATTGCGGTAGTGTGCGATTAATAACCGTTTCAATTATTTTTTTTTCTCGCCCATATTCACCCTCTCGTTTCTTTCTCTCATTATATATATTATATATATATATATATGTGT
>UELV01175773.1:0-22861 GCA_900490015.1 Megastigmus stigmatizans | reverse complement strand
ATATATATGTGTGTGTGTGTATGTGTGTATATACATGTCGTAACTGCTAGACTATAAATTTTCGCAAAAGGACTTGGCGGCATTATCGCGGCTCTATTTTCTCTTATATATATATTTTTGCGTAACCACACGGTGTCGAGGTTGCGGTGGCGGCGGGACGTTAAAGAAAAATGCGAAAAACGATTCTTATCAAAGTGTGTTCACTGCGAGCTCACACTACATGTATATACATACACACATGCAGACACAAACACATAGGCGTGCGCGCAGGAAGTTTACGATTTTTTCGCGTGCACCGTATTAACCTAATGTCCGTTATGGCGCGTAAAAATGCCGGGCGACAATTACTCGGCAGTGCCATTAAGAAGCAGATGGCTTATATGCGGGCGAACATACATGCTTGCCTATTTGTACTACATATGTATAGATAAGTGCGAGAGGATGTGTGTCCGTGTGCTCGATGCTTTCTCATTCTATGTGTATATCCGTGCGTGCGTGTGTGTGTGTGTGTGTCATTCGCTACGCTCTCAGGGCATACCGGGAGTTTAGCACGTATTGTCAATATTGGACTTGCGCCTCGCGATCTATGCGTGTCTTTGGCTTTCCTCATTGTTGGCGAGTAATTGAGAATCTTCCACTGCGAAATGAAGCCACGGGGATTTGGCTCGCGCAGGTTTAACTTTTTGTTTGATAAGTATATGTGTTTCGTTTTCTCGGGACTCTTTCAATTAGGGACATGGATTGTCTTTCACTACTGATTTTGATAAAGACTGTTCCGTTTAGGACTAGCATTTATTAGAATGAGTTGATGAAAATTGTTCTTATTGATGCATTTACGTTTTCATTAAATTCATAGCGCTCGAGTCGATAAATGTTTTTATTTTATTTTTTTTATTGTTACATCGGGCATCTATTAACTGGTATAAATTGTTGAATAATTGTTAAAATTCACTTTAGCTAATGGTGTTAAAGACTTTACTACATATATTATTAAATTCCAAAATATTTTATGGTATTAGCATAGCATAGTATTGATTGTAAAATTGGATCTAAGTATAGATTTTTATCATTTTTAATTTCTAAAGAATATTTCAATTATTTCTATTTTGATAAGCGTAATTGATTCAAATAACTTGAAATGAGAGACTTTTACTTATTTGAATAAGTGAACATTTCACGTACAACTTTGAACTTCAAATAAATACCCACTTACTAAAATGATTTTTACTTATACGCATTTAGAGAGATTATCTTCTGCCGTTAAATATTTAATTAATTTTACTTAAAAATTAATTTATGAAATGCAATAATTAAATGATTTTTAGTTTAATACAACGATTATATAATAGTATTTAGGAATAACTACAATAATTAAAATTCATAATGATTTTTAATCAATTTTATAGCTTTATTGATTACAATAATAATAAATCGCAAAATTCATGCAACTGCTGTAAATCATATTACGAATTTAATCGAAAGTATTATAAAATAAAGTAATCAGCCAAACAATAGCAATATAGCTATTAAATTATCGTATTTTCTATAATTGTTATAGATATTATCCCTTATTAAGGTCAATCACTAATTAATTTCCATTAATAATGTAATTTGATTTACATATTATTGAAATGACCTGTACATTATCTAATATTTTACAAAATTTCGAATACATTATAACGCACCTAAATTGCAGTTTAGTTAATAAAATTTCGGTAATCATATTGTCTGCTTTATTTATCAACAAATGAATTCACAAATAATAATAATATTTGGAAAATGACTAAAATGATCATCACAGAACGTAACTTTTGAAAAACAACTTTATTAAATCAAACTTGCGACGTTTCGAGGGTCTAATACTTCTACCCTCCTCTTCAGGCTTGAAAAATATAACAACAATTTTCGTTAAAAAACACTACAGTCACTTACAATATCAGCAATGTAAAACTTCAAATAACGCATCTAACAAACCATAACGATGCACTAGAAAACAAATTTAACGGAATTTTTTCCAGTACTTTGTTTTGATTGTAAAAAATTCATATATATATATATATATAAATTAATCTTTAATCATGCCGTTAAATTTGTTTTCTAGTGCAACGTTTTGGTTTATTAGATGCGTTATTTGAAGTTTCAACCATATTTGAATTAGTTAATAAGTTTTATTGTGTAAGAGTTTTAATTTGACATTGTTGTTATTGTAAGTATATTTTTCAAGCCTGAAGAGAAGGGTAGAAGTATTAAACCCTCGAAACGTCGCAATTTTGATTTAATAAAGCCGTTTTTCAAAAGTTACATTCCGTAATGATCATTTTATCCATTTTCCAAGTTTAAGAATATAAAGGAACGTTAATTTCAAGGTTATAATTAATAATAATATATTTAGTATAAACATAATTTGGCATTATCGGATGAACAATTTGAATTAACTTTTATTATATTCCTTTAAAAATAATAAGCTATAATAATATGTATCAATTTTCATTCGTAGAATATGATATATAAGTTATACTTATAAGTTCATTGTGTAACAAGTTTTGGTTCGTAAGTAAAAATGTTTGATTAAGTGATTCCTTCATAAGTTAATTTTTGATCTATATAAGGGTTAAGTCACACTAAACGATTATTTCCACATTGTATCGCTTTAACCCATAAATCGTTGATTCTTTACAATAAACAAGAAAAACCATTACACTATATAATCAAAAACAAAACGAAATTAAAAAGGAGTCACGCCTTACACCACTAGCAGAAAAAGGAAAGTAAAAATAAATGGCGCGATACACAGTCCGATATCCTATTCAAGATATATATACTTCTAGAATCGGAGCCTTCCTTTTACGATACACACGCTAGTACTCGGCATGAATAATGGCGCAATGATAAGCAGCAGCAGCAGCCTCAGTCTCACCGCGCAGACGCACGCGCGCACGCTCAATCAGACGTGATAAGAAAATTTCAGGAATTCCTTATTTCCTAGCCATTGCCCTCTCTCGCATACTTCGCGCGTGCGCCAGCCCCGCAACGTATACGTATTATTACACTTACCGCGGCGTCCACGTATATATATGCGTATATAGGTATATACGTGTAGGTAGGTATGTGCGTGTTATACAGACGGGAGTTGTATATATATATAGAGGGAGGGTCGGTTACCGACCTTGCCTTATCCAGCCGCACGGGCTAAGCCATTGTAACGCGTGACTATCGGCAAAGCCGTAAAGGCTCACTCGCTCGCGCGCGCCGAGACCCGCTTTCCGTTATCGTTAAAGATTTTAAGTGAACGGTAGAGGCGCGCGCACACACACACAGAGAGAGAGAGAGAGAGATGCACACGAACGTATGCGTGCGTATAATAGTATATCGAGAGTCGCGACTGCAGCAACAGCAGCAGCTACGCTCAATATAATATCGACGAGCTGCGGCCTGTGTGCTTCCTATATACTCGCGGCGCACGCCCGCTATATTGGTGCTTATAAGCTTGCGTCGCGCGCGCGGACAGAATTTGCCGATAAAACTTAATGAGCGATTATGTGCCTCGCGCGGCGCTTTCACTTCGCGTACGCGAGAGACAGAGAGAGAGAGAGAGAGAGAGAGAGAGAGAGAGTCAAGTATAGTGATTGCATGCGTTTCACGCGCGGCTTATACTATCTCCTCCTATGAATTTTAATTCCTTCTTTTACGGCCGCGGATCGACGTATTTTACCGAGTTACCTCAGCTAATTAATATTTCAATGTTCTTTCTTTTTCTACCTCTTTGCTCATTTCTCGACTGATTAGAGTGCATTTCTGCGAGGAGAGAGAGAGATAGATTTATTCGCGCAGGGGGGGGATGCTATAAAGCATTTCCCTGTTATGCACGTGGATTACGATCCTGCAACTGTTCACATAATCACGCGAGATTACGAAATATATATGCTTTATTGGGTGTATCGCGCACCGATAATCTCGATATAAATGGCAAAGGTGCACCAATTAATATTGAGATTATCAATTTGTTTAAACTCGTTGAGAATATCTGTGAAAGGCTATTATTAAGCACGATTGAATAACCATCGATTTATAAATTTCTGGATAGGATGAATTAATGAATCCCTGAAAATGACACTGACGCAATAAATTTAGATATTCGTATAATCTAACGCCAATTATCATCGACATAGCATGTTCCCCCATTAAACTCAGCTTATTCAAATCACAGAGTAAAGCGAGAAATATTAATGCACCCGATTCCTATTATAACCAGGTTATATATGCATGACCAAGAAGCTCCTCTCGAAGCAATATTCAATATTTTCCAACTTGAAAAGCTTCGATATTCCGCAAATTAAGTAAAACGCGAACTCGACGAGTGAGTGCACCGACTGGGATGACTATATATAGATGCAACTGAGAGATCGACAAAATTGAATTTCTCCGAATTACTTATAGAAAGAGAGCGAGAGAGAGAGAGAGAGGGGGGGGAGACAGAGAGAAGGTAAGTCGACTCGGCCGCGCCTGAGGTAAAACGTCGTGAAGCTCTATTACCTCTCCCTCACGAACGGACTCGTCGAAAACTTAGTGCAGGAAGAAGTACTACGTCTGAGCTATTCCCCAATGAGACGTGGCTGAGAGCAACAGGCTGACGTAAGAGGGTCTCGGAAAAGTGGATTCACGGTGACATTTACATCCAACGGCCGCTACATTACCGTACGAGACGCGTCATTTGATTTAGTCGCGATAAGTGTCCGATAAGATCTATGAACCCAGGCACGCAAAGGGCCTCGTTTACGAATTACTCGTCTAATTAAATAATCAGCGATATTTCGGCGGCCTGGCCTGATAAAAAGAGTTCTACTCCAGGCTTTCTCGAAATGTAGTGGCAACTAGTTGCTGTAACATCTCTGGACTTACCTGTTACAACAAAATTATTTCTCTTAAACGCTCTTGTAGTTTTGGACTATTTTTACGGTTCTTATCTCTTTTACATTAAGAGCTATTATCTGTTAAAATTAAATTTATTTAAAAGTAGTACTAAAGAAAATATACTAGCAATGATTGTTAACCTATTATCAATGTAAGTAACTCACACAAAATATTATTTGACCTGTGCTATAAATAGATTACTTTCTCAATTATGGTATGAATTTAAAGAAAACTAATAATTTTCGAAATACGTGTATTGCATCTTATTGTTAATAAAATTTATGTCATATTATACGCACAAATTGTCAGGGAGCAAGCATTAAATGCTAGAATTATCGCGTATTATTGTATCATTCCAACCTGTTACCCTAATGAATCCATGTCCGGATTATCATGTTTATACGTTGATAGTGTTTAACACTTGAACTGATGACACTTAAATTAAGCGGCATTATTATAGTGTATTTTAAGAGATACTAACACATCAAAATTAATAAATTTCTTCAAAATTTAAAACACTTTTGATTCTTGATTGGTGAAATGACTTTACGTAAAAAGGATGATCGCTTACCTACAACACAAAAATAGAATTATAAATTTTTCATACTTATACTTTAATATGAAATAATATTTAACATGAATCTGGAGCATCCATAAATCGATAATTACAATTTTGACAATAAAGCAGGCCAAAAATGAAGACAGAGATTAAGCTGGGGGTCGAATTCATCAGAAGTCCGTTAAAGATAATGGTCTTGCCAATTTTCATACCTTATAAGAATGCTCTTTTATTGATCGTTAAAAAATACTCCATTTAGAGTCTAACTTTACAGTCCAGTCGTTCCAGTTCGAAAGGAGAGGAGGAAAGAGGGGGAGAAAAAAAAACGGCGACGAATGTGGCCAAAGTGCCGCGCAGGCGTAAACCTGCCGGCTCGTACTTTCTTCGCGGCCTTCTGGGGTTATATACATTTACGACTATTGGAGCTATGAAGCGGGTGTAAGCTTTGCAGCAAGTATTATTTAAGGACCTTTGAACCGCGCGCGCGCGAACCAAGTGACGAATCATACCGGGAGAAAGACAGCGAGAGAGAGAGAGAGAGAGAGAGAGAGAGAGAGAGAGAGAGAGAGAGAGAGAGAGAGAGAGAGAGAATTGGCGAAAAGAGGCTAGAGCCGACCGAGCGAGTTTACGCATTTTTCATGTAGTGCCCAAGCGCTAGGGGTTACTCGTTCATGGCCATTTCAGAAGCAGTGCGAAATTACCTTCGAGAATATTTTGCACGTCCATAAAAATGTGTCGTTTTTCTGCGGGCGAACCTTTCTAAATTGTTTTACGACCGACCGCGCAACTTAATGGTTTTGTTTATGTTCACCTTACGCCAATTTATTGTTCAAATTTTTCCTCTATTCAAGGCAATGTTTAAGCGAAAAATTGAAAATTCAATAGCTTTACGTATGTGTGCCAATGTCTGATCAATACGACTGTTTCTACTCAACATATATAAAGATATTTTATTATAATTGTTTTGAATTCTCACATACCGCTATCTAATTATTAAAGGTGTAAGTTTAATGGCCACAGAGTACTTTTTACGTTATTACGTTGCTAGACACCAATCTGTCATTGAATGTATAATTTTTTTAGTTTTACTTTTATATAATTAGCTTGATCCAAGAATTCAATAAATTATTTAATTAAGAGCAAGCTGACATTAACAACACACATATGGTGGATACAAATACATGATATCATATATAGTGCTCGATTAAAAGAGGTTATGCTCGCACGCAGTCTCTGAGAGTGCGGAGTCTCTAATTACTCAATAAGACACTTCATTCATTAGATCAACATTCTTCACTTAAGTCTCCCACTTTCTATTCCGCTATCGCTCTATCTTTTATTATTCCATCTAGTTGAAGTAACATAAAAACTTAAAATACATGATGATCATTCATTATACTACTTTGTATTGTACCATTTTTTATTTATACATGAATAGTAATAATTTGAAATTGCCTACGCAATCCAAATTTCTTATATCTGATTTTGTTTCAGTAGTGTACTCGTGCATTCATTTATAACAACTGCAGTTTTTATAAAAAGCTATCATTTATTGCAGGTAAATGCAACGAAAAACATTTTAAAAAATGATTATTTTAAGATTGTCTGTTAAAAATCTTCCTTTGATAATCTTTTAAAGTTTCTTCACTTATAACCTGTTTTTTTTCTACTTTTAACTGTATTACGAGTCGAATTAAAGTATCATTATTTCTTTAACTTTCTTGTTGGGTATGTTGAAGAGAATAAACGAGACCAAGTGAGAAGGAAAACTAAGCGAAAGACATAGGCGAGAGGAGAGGAGAGGGAGTCGTCACACAGGGTGCTTCGATTAACCGACGACGTGCACACAGCCACACTGCTCAGAGCTTAGGCAGCGCGTGTAATATGGGAACTGGAGGCGAGGAGAACGACGAGGCATGCGAGTTAAAGAAGGCCCAGCCCATCCTGGCTAATGTCGAAGCGAGTAGAGAAAGAGAGAGAGAGGGGGGGGGGAGGGAAAAAAGGAAAGAAATTAAAGAGTGACGCTCTCTCGACGAGCAATTTAACGAATGGCGACGAGGAATGGGCCCGGAGAGCAATTCACGACGACGGCCTTATTACGTACGCGCCTTTAAAAGTCAGCAAGGAGCGTCCTCGGCAAACGAAAACACACGTTGCGTCCCTCTCTTCGTCGCGCGAGAATCATGAGTACTTCGCCGCGCCAAGAGGGAGAGAGAGAGAGCCGTTTCCTTTTGCCACGCGCATAGCGTTTCGCCACATGCATCACGCAAAGAGAAGCGCGCAAAGTCGTGCGCCCGCGCGCGGGGAGCCTGAAAATTATACCGCTAAATATTCATTTCCGTCACTTTGTTATGGCGAACTCTCCTCGTTGTGCTGCTGCTGCTGCTGCTGCTACTGCTGCTACTACTGCCACGGCGATAATAATGCCATTACGGGCTAAAGAGGCTGTTTCTGCGATCACCGCCACAACAAATTTGCATATTGATGTTTAGTTACTGAAACGCTGTGGAATCGCCTTGCTCGTCGAGCGCATTTCTTTTTTCTTTTGGCTTGGGGCCCCTTGGGCGTATGAATATTGCTGCATTTTATCCGGTTCATGAACCTCTCTTAATGAATCACTGTTTTTTTCGATACAAATTGAATGAGAATTTCGAGAAAGAGCTGATTAGCGTGTTTCTTGTAATCCATGGATTGAATTAAAAGACAAACTAATTTAAATGCTGAAAACAATAAAGCATTGCAATATACTATGTGAGCAGTTATATATATATGTACGCGGATTTTCAATGTTGGCACCCTATTTGAATCCCACGGCCGGAGTAGTACGGTGCTCCTCCGCCAGGGACCGCCCGTGATGCTTAATGGGCAGTAGAAAAAGAGATAGATAGAGAAAAGAGTATATACGTAGAATAAAACAAATTTAGTTTGTAAAATCGGTAGATTTTGTTATTATCCACAAAATATTTAGCTTCTTCAATGAAACAAAGAACATATTTGAAACTGTTTACCAAACGCTGAATACTTGGTACAACTTCATTATTAAACAACTTAGAACAATAATAAACGCTTAGGATACTCTTAAAATTATAATTGTAATGGGTTATTTCGATCTATCTACGCATTCTATTGTCGTCGGTTCTTCGTTTTCCAAGTTTATCACTTTCATTTTTTTAGATCTTGCTGCTTTTGGCCAATTACCCCGCGACACTCGAACTGAATTGTTTGTTAATACCAATTTATTCGTCGATGGTTGTGGTTCTAAATTTATATTAAAAGTCCCTGATATAAAAGGTTGCAGTTCTAATAAACTTTATATTGGAAGTTCCTTATGTAGAAGGTTGCTCCTCCGACGGAGTTAAGTAATTTTGAGTCAGTTTTCGCGCCTTTTCATCCAACTGTTACTGCTTGTAAACAATGTGCTCTTCTTTCCAGTCTTTTCCTGCCGCTGTAAATGAATTCATACGCCGCCGCTAGCAACGCTCTCCCGCCGGTTTAACGCGCTTTTTATGCTTTTTACTGTTTTTTTTTTGACAATTTCGTCATAAAATATCCGGCGATTTTGACAAAAAAAAAGAGAAATTTTCTTTTGAATAAATTTTGATTATTAATATTATTTTTCATATATTAATTATTAATGATTAATTAAACAAACAAAATTTAAATTGAATGTGAAAACGATCCTTCCGAACCAATAAAATGCACTTTTATTTAGATGGCCGATGTTTCGTAAGATTCTTTATTATGCGTCCCTCTTCAGGGCCAAAAAGTGTTATATAATATATTATATAATATAATTTTTCTTATTATAACAAGAGTTTCATTTACTCCTGTATTCCCTCGGCTTGGGATTTTATTATAAGGTTAGTACAATTAAACTTTATCAAGTTAATCACTACATTTAATTAATAAATTAGGACGAATAACACAAACATGTATATACACACAAATATTTACAATGATTGGGGGATTCTCTCTGGTCGTAGTCCATAAACTCGTACGCCATCTGGATCGAGCTTCTTAAAACTATGACGATAATCCACCAGTCGGACTTCAGTATCCTCGACAAGGCTGTCAATGACTATCGACACAACTCTCACACTCTCAGTCTGAAGCTCCCTCTTAACTATCTGAGCAAATACTTGAATATTTATCTGCCATGAACCACTTGATATCATTGTGTCTACTAATTCTTTATGACTTCGTTTGGGTGCATTCGCCCAGAATATGCCCCAACGTTTTCTGCGACTTCCCACATCTCCGGCAGCTCATACCGAAGGACGCGTTCGTCCTGTGCTAGAATCTTTTCATGTATGTTCTTTTCGGTCACCACCGACTGGATTTCTCTATAGTACGTTAACCAGTTAGAAGAAGTAGTAGATGCCACAGAGTTGAAAATCAGCAGATGAATGAGGTAGCAATCCACTCACGCTATTTAAGGTATATCTTTACCCAACGTATCATGTTTCGAGTCAGATCGACGATGCTTTGCTCCTTCTGCACCTATGGTACTCCTAAAACCAATGGATTGCGTAGACTTAGAAAACTAGGGTTGGAACACTTCGAAATTCATGTCTTTGGATGAAAAATCGGAGTTGGATATTGTCTGCGATTTCAAAGTCGGCTCCCTCAGCATAATAAAGTTGAAACCTACCTTTCGTCGCGCAATAGGCTAGTCCGTAGGTAGTACTGTTGGGTTGAATAGGCCAAATGATATTTTCGCCTTGGTCCCCTTCGGCTTATCTGCGCAAAAGCACTGAAACAGGAGATTCTTCTCCTGTAAGAATGCTCCTACACAATGCCACTGTCGAAATACTCGATCGACAATTCTCTAAACACTGTTGGTAAAAATTCAACAACCTGTAGCACTGTCACCATTTATTGGCTTTGTCGTGCAGCTCATCATCAACTGCAGATGGTCTTGATGCATTGCATCTGTGGGACCTGGAAGAATAGATCAGGTACAGCTTAGAGCGCTACTTGATGGAGTTCTCGTACCGTAAGTCTTCGAATTTGGATAGTATAGTGTCGGTCGTACACTGGCAGCCACTTCTCTTATTGGATTCACTAATTTCGTCGTCACCTGAACTTTTTGTGCCTCAGCTCGAAGACTATCCCTGATGGATCCCACGTCAGGCGCTAAACTGCTGTACGTAACAAGACCGCCCTACTCGCTCAACGTACCACAAACCTCCCGTTTCAGTCCAAATACATTTGCAGTACGTAAAATATAATGAAAATGACTTACTTCCATACTGAGATAATTCTTAAATTTTGAAACGTTATGATATATTGTTATTTAATACTAACAATAACTATAATTATTTATTTAAAAAAGGAATGCCAAAAATCTCAAGTTTGAAAAGAACAGAAAAGCAAAAACAAATTAGTTACCGAATTCGCGTGCACGCGCTCAAAAAAGGTGTTTCGCAGCTCCTCGTCTGGTGCTTTATCATCGCAGTCACAAATCAAACAAAATGCAGGCAGGCGGTGCACACACACAAGCATACACAACGCAGAAAATGACCCGAGCGAGAGTAGAGTTGCAAGAGAGCCGGCAATGACTTTGCTGCCTCGTTAAGGACCTTCGAACGCAACGAAATCACTCGGGCATTAACATACAATCCGTTGGGGCTTTTCCTGTCTGTGGCAATAATAATTGCCAGTTAGTCATGTATGTATACATTTAATACGTTTCTCGCTTCCATCCGTGCTTCTCTTATTTTCCTCTTTTTTTCTCGCACTTGTCTCTCTTTTTTTCTCTTCTTGCCGCATATCAAGGACTCTCCGAAACAATCATTTGGCCTTTTTAGGAGAGCCAGCACATTTGCATAGACTACAACGTCTGCCTCGCTGAGAATTTTTATGTCCGCCGTGGTGTTGGCCACCGCTGTCGGTGTTGGTGCAATGGGAAAAACGTGAGACACGAATTACCGAACACTTGGGATTTTTGAGATGTCATTAAGGATAATGGTTCGTTTGCACTGAACAATAGACTATATCGTATATTGTGGTTAATATGTGAAAAATAACTTTAGAGACCGGTACCTCGCTGAGAAGTTGCGGGAATAAGACATTAAAAGGTATTCGAGCTGGCATCGGGGTTGAAAAAAAAATATTGTGTTTAGTTTCTCATACGGGTTTTAATGGCTCGAGACCTTCATTACTGTAAGGGCTTCTCCTTAATTAAAAAGTTCAATTCTACTTATCACTATTATACACTTAATTTTAAATTATGACTGTTGTGATATGACAACAACATATTTATGTTCGATAATAATTTTCAAACGTGCACTTAAGAAAGATTTTTATTCTATCATGGGTAAGGTTACAATTTATAATTTTCAAAATATTGTAACAAAATCATTAATTAAGGATTAATATTAAATTATAATTATAATCAAGATGTACGTATTTCACATTATGTCTTTAAGGACGTTCTCCAGCAAATCGACTTTAGCAAGATTTTTTTTATGTTTGCTTACAAACTCATTTTAATGTGTTTTATCGATTGGTGAAAAGAATAATATATCTAACGGTATTAAAGGTCGAGACATTAACGCCAAAGTTTTGCATTTTAACATGGAAAGGCTATACCTAGTGTTATTGAAGATGCATGTTAATTTATTGCAAAGCCAATAATAGCTAGATTTTTTTTAAAAACTAGTATATTATACTAGACTCAAAAAGGAATAGGCAATTTGAAGATATGGTTTAATGTAACAAGCACAGCGTTTTTTTTTTATTTTTATCATTTTTCACTGTTTATTTATATTTTATTATCTTGTGTTACATAATTAATAGATTTTATTAATAATAATACAATTTAATGATGCCTTATAAAGAGAAATAAACTTTTTGATCATACGAACCGAAGAGTGTCCTTAATGCAAGTGCTCATATTATTTGTCAAAATTCTTTCTTATTATCGTAACAATACATCTTGAACTATTAAAAACTTTAAAACATTCGTCGGTTTTTGTACGAAACCCAACCATTCAAACCAAAAATAATTTCAACACGAACAGCTCTTACAAACCGTCAATTAATAATTACAGTAAGTACAGCGCCAAATCATCTCTGAAATTGAAAGAAACGATTGCTGAACAATAGCCTTATCCCATTTCCCCTCTTTCTAAAAAAAGGCAATAAAACTGGAAAATAAAGAAATGTGAATAAATGTCGAGGGATTGTGTGCGCTGCGCAGCACATTGAAACTCGCGCGCTCCGGCCAAGATCACCGATATGATTATGATCAAGCACGGGCCATTTTGGTTCTGTTCTCTCTATACTCGCGCAGTGTGCAGTGCAGCAGGGGACCGCGGAACTTTTAAAGATCGCAGTATCGATTGCGCAGCATTGAGCAGTGGAAGGTCAGAGACCCACGATCTGGTTGGCAGGCCATGTGTACCAACCCTGCGTGTTCTCGTTCGTTCTTTCGTTGTGTTCCACCTAAACAATGCCCGATATGTAGGTTTTAGTACAAAGCCATGCGAGACCACCACCGCAAGCGCCCGGCGACTCGCCTCGACAGCACCACGGCAAATCATCTGCGAAATCTGCTGAACTTTTCTCTCGTGCATGCTACTTCTTTCTCTCTCCCTTCTTTTCTCATTCTTTATACGATGCACATTAATAAGACTTTTAACTGGTTGCTTTTTATGTCTGGAACCACTGAGAACCCGGGTCTGGGCGACCGCAAAGATTGTTAAAAAAATTAGACGATTCAAGAATCAAAAAAAAAAAATCATTTCTGCAGCGTAGTAGTTAGTATTTATCGAGAAATAATGAAAATTGATTGACTTGTTGAATAATTGAATTCGATACTAATTATGCATAAGACTTATTGTGAATTGAAGAAGTCATCGTATCTATTTTTTCAGCAATAAATGAATAACATTAAAATTATGAATGCAAATTACTTTGTGACTGGAGATCTTTTTTCTTTGTTAATAATCTTGCGATGAAAATATGTTTTATTCTTTTATTTATGTATTTTTAATGTAATATATTTGTCATGTAAAGGTTTATATTTAAATGAAGAACCGGATGCACAAGCAAATCGTAAAATGAAATCTTACGAGTAACGCCGCTAAATATATATTATTTAATCATCATTTATTCATTTATTTCAATTTAAGTTTTATTTCTATTTCGAAAATTTAAATCCATTATACTTA
This sequence comes from Megastigmus stigmatizans, assembly GCA_900490015.1. Lineage (NCBI taxonomy): Eukaryota > Metazoa > Arthropoda > Insecta > Hymenoptera > Megastigmidae > Megastigmus > Megastigmus stigmatizans. The sequence goes on along the minus strand of UELV01175773.1, from coordinate 9,214 downwards.
CATAATGTCTTAGCATTAACCTTTTTTATAGTACGAAGTACTAGTATTTCGCAAGAAAGCAGTGCACGATTTTATCTAATCATTTTGGTTTCAACACAGTTCACAGAAAAATTGGTGAACCTGCAGCTAATTCGTCATTAAACAATCCTGCAGTTTTCATTTTATCAGTCGGATCGCGCCGGCAATTTGGATTCAAGGCACGAGATCACGTACACTCGCTCTCGCAGCCTCAAGCCGCGCCATATACTGCTAATGGCTAAAGGAGAAAGAGAGAGGGAGGGAGGGAGTGAAAGAGAGAGAGAGGGAGTGACACCGCTCATAAACTCATTACGTTTGATGAGACTTGAGGCCCTTGACACGAGCTTAAAGACTTGGCGAGTCCTCACATGTTGTTAAATACTGGAGTTGACATCATTTGACCCGTCTTCCCGCTGTCCCCTTCGTTATACGTCTCTCCTCTACCACCGCCTCCTTCCATCTGACTCACAATCAGAGAATTGTCTATCAACGCGACTCGCCTCCTCGAACGGAGGAAGTCAATATATTCGTTTAAAATCGAGTTTGATGCTTCGCCGTCTATTTTTAACATTCGACGCCCCGAGCTCACACTCTTCTTCGGACGACCTCGTATCGAAATCATTTATAGTGTCTCGAATAGAATGATTGGATAGATTTGGAATACTTGGAACAGTGAACCTCGAGCAATTTAATAACCACGCTGTAAAATGTTTCAGTCATTTTCCTGTTCAGCAAATTCTCTACTACAATTAATTCTATAGAATTATTTTCTACAAACTGTACAGAATGAATGCGTTTAATTGAAAAGTGGAAAGTTACAAAAAAATAAGCTTGTCCGAGTGCATCAGACGTCGTATATTTGTGCCTTGGGTACTTGACACGTAATTCATCCCAAAAATTCCTGCAATCGAGACGGTCGAATGTCTCTTCGGTTAGTCCACTTTTTCTCCTTCCCTCTCGCTCCTGAGCTATCCCAGGCAGAGTCACGAAGTCAAGTTTTGAGACGGGGAACCCTACTTTGGTGTCTCGGAGCACGTCCTTGGTGGCACTTGATCGTGATCTCGGTGCTCGGCAGTTAATTGCACGCCGTAAATCCTTTCGGGGAGAGGACTACTCTCTTCCTCTCTCTCACACACACAAGCACTGCACCACGGCTAGAGAAACACGAGGACACAAACTCGCCCTCGGTCCGAGAGAGAGAAAGAGCACAAGCGCGAGAGAGGAGAAAAGAGAGAGAGAGAGAGAGAGAGGGGAAACTCTCCACGCCTGGTTACTTTCCGCGCTCAGCTCGGCCATTAATGCTCCTGCAATTGCCGAGGAAAACTTCGGGCGCGATGCAGGAAGAGTTCGTTAGCCTCCCGAGGCCCGACGTTTTCCTTCTCTCGTATACGTATATATGCACGCCGGGACTAATGCATCGCCGAAGGCCAGGTGATTATAAAATGCCGGTGAGTCGGGGGAGGACGCACCGCAGTCCAATGAAGAAAACCGTTTTAATAAACTTGGCGAGCTGCGTTTAGAAGATGCACGGAGAATATATTTTAGGGACGGGTTCAGCTAAAAATGTACAGAATCGAAGAAACAATTGCCGTCATTGCTTCGAACTTTTTCATCGTTGTGGATCATTATTATTGCGGGAGCTTTCACTTTCCGAGACGCGGATAAACTATTAAAATGTTCATTAGGAGATGAAAGCATCGGTTAAGGGATCGCGTTTACGATTGCAAACTGAAAATGGAAGTGGTCGCGTTGGATTTTTATCGCCTTCGTCTATGGATGATAATGAAGCTTTTGCCACCTGGCTGTTTTATTTGGCCATTGCTCGGAGGAGAACCGCGCCAAGCTCTTTAAGACTTTTGAAAGGTTTACTCTCGCCGTTATGTCGTTAAATTGACTACCGATTAATGACCAAAAATTAATTGCAGATAAATATTATTGCGACCCGATTGTATTTATTGCGCAAGCTGCAATAAGATATTGAACCAGTTGCTGCTTTGTATTTGCATGTCTGATGCTGATGTTTTAGCCTGTGCTGCGATCAATTAAATAAAGAATAAATAAACCCTACTATTGAACATTATTTTTACATGACTATTTGCACAGGTTTAATTTTACCCCTCGAAAGTAAAAATGAATTTATAACGAATACAAAAGTGAGAAACATTAGTTATAAAATTTAAGAACTTTCTTATTATGAGTCATTACGCGAAGCTGGAGTATTTATTTATTGGTCTTGCTTCCTTTTCTGCGTTTAATACCTTTAGCTAAATACTAAAATCATTATAAAATAAGTACTGAAATCATTTTATGAAATAATTTCACGACTACCGATTTTTTTACATTCAAAAAGAAACAGCATTAAGTATTTTTTTTATTTCAAGATTACAATCGTTAATGTAATAAGAATTAATACACGGCAATTTATTACGGAATAAATAAAAGTATAAAAGTATTTAAGGATCGAAATAGCACAGGCGAAACTCATTCGTTGATTGTATTATGATTTATAGAAGCACTAGAGCTGATATCTTTCTTTAACACATCATAACGTAACTCAAGAGGCAATTTATAACCCGGCGTAGTCTATTACTATGTGTAAAGTTTCTATCAATAGGCTTTGCTTACTTCTAATAAGCAAAAATAGATACATTTTCATGACTCGAAACATTTCATCGCGACCTATATTGAACTGAAGAAAAACAGTTTCCAAATAAATATTGGAACGATGATAGATCGTAATATGTATACGTAATGGATGAACTTTAAAAATCAGCCTTAAAATAGTCACGATCTTTTTGCCTTTTACAAGCACTTATTTAGCATTACACGATTACAAAACATTACAAAATTGATAATCAAACTTTCCTCCTTGTACGCTCATTAATTGCTAAAAATACTTTGGTCTTGCCAGTAATGAGATAGTTAAGACTATAAAGGAATGTAATAATCACAAGCTATATTTAATATTTATCCAAACGTATAAATAATAATCGTAATATTTATAAAAATTGTGTGTTGCCAATTGAGCAACGGTTAAATCGTGATAGTTTTAGCCTTAGTAACAATTATTTATTATCTTGATTTCAACATATGCGTGGTATGCGGGAATGGATGACTTTAGTCTCGGCGGAGGTCAATTTGATAAATCATCGAAGACTGAAAAGGTAAGGATATTAACCTATATCGTTAATATTTATTTTGCAAACTTCATATTTATAGAGCTAGAAAAAATGTGCGATTGAACAATTTTGACTTACGCAACGCGAACATTGGATGTTTTATTGAACGTGTTGATAATTAAACAGAAATTTATTATTTGTTAAGCCATTATATTTCTCCATTGAGAACACAATTACCGATTTTAAAATATATTATATAATATCGTCTGTAATTACCTTCTTCGCTTCTTAAGTCAATTGTTAACCGTGAAATCCACCATTGCGTTATGTGAAATCGCATAAAAAAATTCGCGAGTCAATTGTGAAATTCACCAGGCGTACAATTATTTACTTGACTAATTAGCAGTTTTTATTTTTTCTTGCGTAAAATCACCTGAAAGTAAAACCTTCAGGTCAGTTGTATTAATTTTTCAATGCAATGATACAGCTAAATAGTAGCTGCGTGATTCTTGGTAAGCGAAAATTTTGACAAAAATCGATGTAAAGCAGCGTAAACGTGGATAGCGAGTATACGAGCAGGAGCATAGAAGCTTGTTTTCAGACTCATATAGAGATGCATGGAGCGACGAATGTCGGTATGGCTGCCCCCTGAACCGGATCGCGGCATTAACCTCCGCCGGCGCAGTATATCGTCCTCCTCTGCCTCTCCGCCGCGACTGACCCGTCTCTCTCTCTCTCTCTCTCTCCTTCTCTCCTTCTCTCCTTCTATCTCCTTTCCTCCTCCTCGCTAGGCCTCAATCCTCTCTTTTCTCTTGTTATTCTTCCTCTTGCGCACCTCGTCTCTGCAGCGGCCCATCAGCAACACCATCGCCTACTCCTCCTCCTCTTGGTTTCTTTCCATCTGTATTCTCTTCGCGGCAACATCATCTCGACACTCTTACTCTTATTCTTCTTCTTCTTCTTTTTCTTCTTCTTCTTCTCTCCTCTTTCTCGCTTCCTCCCTCTCTCTCTCTCTCTCTCACTCTCTCTCTCTCTCTCTCTCTCTCTCTCTCTCTTCTGCTTTTCCTTTTCTTTCGCTGCTGCTAGCTATAGCTTTCTATCTTGTTCTCTCTTTTCTTTATGATTCCCCTCGTACTTTTCTCCGCCGTCTTGTTTCTCTTATGCCATACTCACGTTCTCTCCTATATCTACAATTCTATCGCTACTTTTTCTCAACGAGGGATTTCTTAAATTGAGATCAGCCATCAGCGTACGGGGAAAAAATTTTCTCATTATCTGATGCGAGGAGCGAGCGTGAGCTTTGAGTTTCTTTCATCAGCTTGGTTCTGCTGCAGCTTCGCTCTCTTCTTTTTTGGGTCGGCGCAAGGTAATCTACAATTACAACGTTAACATTGTAAAAACTGAATTATATTGCCTAATGAAACTACACCAGCCTGCGGAATTTACAGTTCCATTAATTATTTTTATCCTACTGCATACTGCTGAATGAGAGATGACTAAAAGTGGTAAAGGTGAAATGATTGATCCAGGCGAACGAATTATATGCAAATTAAATTTATTGCGTATAATTTGCGACGTTACTTTACGACTAAAAGTGTTTAATTAAGCGCGGTACACTGAAAAATAATGATTAGGACTTAAATTTGATTAAATTATAAATAATAGGATTAATTTTGAACTCTATTTCGTTATACTGTTAACCGAAATATGCTTTACCTCGTTCACACGCAGTACTATATTACTATTCAATTTTGAATCGAATAACGTTGCGAGGTCGATTTCCACTGTACATATAATACACCTTCCTCTATGACGAATGTCAAAGATCAAAGAGGAGAAAAACCATGTCACGTCATTCGCCCCTCGCTCCATACACACACACACACACACACACACACACACACACACACACACACACACACACACACTCACACATATATTCGATGATTGGGAAATATTGTTTTCGTTTAACCACTATCGATTTCACGCGCGTTTCCATAAATACAGCAAGCGACGCTGGCTAGTTTTCCCACAAGACCAATTGCTTTCTGACCATATACAAATATTTGATATGTGTCCGATGTCAGGAGCGCTTATACGCGTTATTCTGCGGAGGAGCCATTCAAATTTTGACACCTTCGACATCCCCTTGGGTCACGGGCTACACGCTTCAATGGCAACGCGCGTCCGCAAACGTGTATTTTGATTGCGCGTAGATACCGTTGTTCTATACTTTCTGGAAATTGGAGAACTCTGAAATTTGATTCATATGCACGATACGGAGGCTAATAGCTTTCGAGTGTTTTTTCGCTGTGAAAAAATAGAGCAAAGGAGTTTTTTTTTGTTCCCCCCTCGTGTTTTCATTGCTACGCATGAATTCGTTCGCACGACTGAGCACGAAATCGTATGCTATTTAAGTAATTTTATACTCTCGAGAAAATATTGGCCAAAAATTAAAATTTGTGTTCAAGGGAAAAATTTGTTAGGATAGTGATTAAAGAATTATTTATAGTTATTCAGTAATAAGAATAACAAAATAATAGAGAATTTTTATAAAGCTATATACTATGTAGAAATAGAAGTAATGTATATTTTTATCAACTTTCTTACAAACATTCGATTTTTAAATAAAAAGCAGGAATAAAAATGAAAGAAAAGGGAAAAAATTAACGAACCGCTTACAAAGTTTACAGAAACGGAATTGAAAGAGCGAACGCAATCATCTGCGGGGCCCCGGCTCTCGCCAAGTTGCTTCTTTTACAAGCATCGGCGCAGGCCCATTGATGAAATTCGGCGAGCGCGCGTTTGATCTTGAAAACACCTGTGCCATGTACAGAGTATCCAGCTCGATCAAAAGGGGGACGGGGGACGAGGGACGGAGGAGAGGGGGGGGGGAGAGAATACACATAAAGGTGGCGGTTGATCAAAAACCAGCTCTGGATCAAATGGCTCGGCTTAACTTTCCGAGACGGCAAGAAGTCGCTGATGTCTGATGACAGTAACAATATAATTACCGTCTCTTTTCTTGTGTCGACGAATCGCCGTCAGTTTGCGACTGTTTGCCGTTGATGTTGCTGCCGCTGGTCGCGTGAATGGGAAAAAGTCCTCGCGCGGTCGACACACGACGTAACGGAGTCTTAATTCGCTTAATGCAAGAAAATGGAGAGGCCCTTTGAGCTTCATGAGCGAGACCACCAGCCGTTGATATTTTAATTAGAACGATGAGACGTTAGATGCTTTATTTGATTTTAAAATTATATCTCGTTGTACTGTGTTTTCAGAAAGTATTTGATACAAAGCACAACTTGTTTTCTATTGTGAGTGTATGCGTTACTTCACGTCTATTATACATTTTCTTGAACAGCTTTGCGCGAAAATATTACTGATATTTATTGTTTCAACCAAATTCATGTTATTAGTGAAAAGCACCTTAGTGATACCTTTAATAAATAAGCAGTATTTGGCATCAATAAAATTATATAAAGAAACCGGTATCTTGCTCAACCTTAAATCACAGTTCTTGACCAATGAAAAATGACCAATAAAAAATTTACGGTGCAGTTATCTTTACAAACGAAACGTTATTATTCCTGTATGACTAAAGTGTAATTACTTATTGGTCAGAGAACAAACATCATTAGATTACCGGACAATAAATTTAGAAATTTTGATACGACTGTTAAATAAAATAAATTACGCGGGACATTAAAGTAGAAGGGGAAAAATTCTGCTAATGATTTTAAAACCAACAACATAACTGTATTATGATTTTCTTTAGAAAGCAAGAACATTTTCAAAGTACTATAAAATATTACGACATTACGGTTTCTGCTAAGCGCGGTTTTCTCCATATAGCAATAAATTAATGTATAATTACAATCTTTCTCCTCGCATTTCCTCCCGTGCAGGAACAGAATTCGAGTAATCAAAGCGCATTATTAACCATAAAACGAAAGCAATGAAACGGGGAAAAGATTGAGTTTTCAAAACCTTACGTCATTCGGCACCATCTACTTTCTACTTGATGCTATGCACAATCACGAGGATTTGTTGTCCCGTGTAAATCAAATTTCTTAGGGGCTCGCATTAAAATAAATGGTTGTAATCGATTTCACCAGTTGCTGGAAAAGCCGCGGCTATCCACTTTTATTGACTCTACCGTTTTATTACATAATTTGGGAGTTTTTAAGCTCTAATTTTTATTAATAATACTCGTTAAAAATAATGCAACGTGCTACAGGTCTTAAATGCTTATTTTAACAAATACTAAATTAAGACTTTTCAATAAAAATCGGAATGAAAATTTATATTGCGTTTGTATAGTCGAAATTTACAAATACGTTATAACAGATTCACCGACAGTTCAAGTAATTTTAATCAATCAACCCGCGTTAATGGCAAAACAATAGACAGCAAGCAACTTTCCACGCGCACAAGAGTATACAACGATAATGCTTTTATATTTTGCTTCTAACCAAGCCTAATCTAGCGTAGCCGCAGCAACGTTTATTTTTCATCTGTGCCTCGGCGCCTAATACGCAAAGGCTGGTTCCCTAACGATGCGCGTGTTCTCTCGACAACACCAGCATATATAGAGCAAAAGGCACGAAAAGGATTTCCTGTGCGCGTGATTCATCGGGATTGCAAGCATATGCAGCAGCAGCAGTAGCAGCAGCAGCTCCTGGTACGACAGACTCGCCGAGATGCACCACAAACATGTACATACACATACAGAAAATGGGATGAGAACACGAGAGGTATATACTGCACTTAAAGTCGCTATGTGGGTCACCTTGTCAGGAGAGTCGCCGCGCGTGTGCCTATAGCTGCGGGCCACGTGTGTCGCAAAAAGCTGCGTCGCGAAAAAAACGCGAGCTGCAGAGCTTCTTCTTCTTCTTCCTTTCAGCGAGTTGAGCCACGCTATATAGGAGCGAGGGTTCGGAGGGTCTCCTCCCTTTCTACATACGAGCGCACGCGGCAGAGCAGGTCTTCGCCTCGGCACTTTTTGCGAGCATTCTCGAATATGCTTAGATCACTCTCTCTCTCTCTCTCTCTCTCTATCTCTTTCTCTCCCTACCTTTCCCGGGCTCTGACCGTGTCTACGCTTTCAAGGTGAATATACGCTATAGCACGACAACTTGTCTCGAGAGCCGCACGCGCGTCTGCCTCGTCACGAGAGCGACATTGCTAATCCCTTTGCCATTAGTATAAGCTAGATTTTCCTTTTTTGGACTATTCGTCTTAGACGGCCTTTTTTTCGCGTGCGCGTGTCGTTTCTCACTTATACCGCGAATTTGGCCATGTATTTTTTTTTCTTTTTTTTTGGCTAAATATGAAATTTTGGTTGATCATAAAATTTTGGCATTACACCTTATAAAAATGATCTAATCGACTAACTGTACACAATCTGCACTGTACAGTAAGTATGCTTTTCTGCGTTTGTATCAGCAATTTTCACTCTCGGTCACTAACCTCTAATTGCAATCTAAAATCTCTGCCTCTCTCTCTCTCCCTCAACCGCAAAGCCCAAAGACCGTCTGTTCCAGTTAATTTGAAAAAAGGAGAAGCTTAATGCAAATTAAAGTTGTTCGCCATCCGCGCGTAGACTCGTTTACCTTTAAAGCCTCCCTTATATACCAACTAATTTTTACTCACTCCTTCTGGCTCTCTCTCTCTCTCTCTCTCTCTCTCTCTCTCTCTCTGTTTTCTGTTCCACCTAAAGAAGGCGCAGCCTTGATATCCTCGCTCGAAACAAAAATGCTCGTTCAATGCTAAATTGCAATCCGCAGAAATTAAGCGCACAGAGAGAGAGAGAGAGAGAGAGAGAGAGAGAGAGAGAGAGAGAGAGAGAGAGAGAGAACATTGCGAAAGTCTGGTGCGGCAGAAGTACAAAAACAACTTCCCCGAAGAGTTGCGCGCACTTATACATACACACGACAAGTATAGAGCAGCAACAGCAACAATGGCTGGAGAATTTTCGCTCTACAAAGTAAAACTGTGGCGCATCCCCCTTTTATTTCGAGGCTTGTTATACACGCATGGCGGCGCGCGGGAGTCTCTCTCTCTCTCTCTCTCTC
>UELV01175769.1:0-72500 GCA_900490015.1 Megastigmus stigmatizans | reverse complement strand
CGAAATCGCGGGGTGTACAATTATATGGATAATGAGAAAAAAAAAATCGTGGTATATACCTCGCATGAGTCCTTCTGGCCATTCGCGTAACCGGCACACATGAAACTCTCGAGAATGAGCTTCGAGTGTCCGGCTGTTTGGAAGAGCTCCTGGCAGACCGAGTTCTCCATTATTGGCACCTTCACTTCTTGGAGCACCGAAGGTACGCCGCCGTCTGTCCCATAACACAAACGAGATTATATATACTTTCTTTTTATACATGCGAGCGCCTTTTTTTTCTTTTCTTTATTAAGTACATATAGTAAAACATAGAAATTATTCAGATTAAAATAATATAGGAGAAGTGCAAATATTAACGTAATTAAACTTGTAAGGATAGTGGAAAGAAATCGAACTCAATTTCCATCAGCCGTAACTGCTTCGTAAAAGAAACACGACAGTATCGATTGATAGGTTTTACAACGTGCCAATCATCGGAAAACCGATTAGAGCAATATCAAGTGCATTGTAAAACAAAAATTGGTTATTTTCCATCAACGCAATAACGTAGCAAACTTAACGCTACTATAGAAGCTTGATTATAATATCACTCAATGAATTCAAATCTATTGGCATAAGTGTGAGACAGCGACGTACTGTATTTGAGCCGTCCCCAGCCAGTGACAGTGGCCATTCTGTTGACGTAATCTGTGTTGTCCTCGGGCATGCAGATCGGCACGATATGCGCGTCGAACTGGATCGGCGATTCTAGCTCGAGGATGGCCAAGTCGTTCTCGAAGGTGGCCGGATCGTAGCCTCTGTTAGCTATGACCCGACGGACGTTTCTCGACACGCTGCGCCGCGACTCCAACTCGCCGGATATATCGAACTCGCCGAACACCGCCACCAGCGACGCTAGGAATCTGTCGATTAACACATCGTTCCATCATTAGTTATCATATATACAGTAATGGGATTTTTTTTTCTTTTCAAATTTCCAAAATAATGAAGTTACACGCGCTTGAAATTGGTACGAATAGAGAGAATTGTATACAAATGAAACTTACCCGGGTTGACAGTGAGCTGCCGTAATGACGTATTTGTCCGTTATGAGAACGCCGCCGCATTTGTTTTTCGTGAATAGACCGAGCCAAGTAGCCTCTCGTACTAGAACCTGCCATGGCCATTCACCGAACGTTGCACCCTTTCCTCCAACTATTCTTCCAGTTTTAATGAGTGGTCTTATTCCGCATACTGAAATTTATTAAGTAGCATAAGATGTTGCGGAGTTGCGTTGCTTTTTAAAAATAGTCTCGATACAGGTGGAATCATTTATAACAATGACTATGATTTAAAAAGTAAGATTACATCTTTAAGTTTGTTTTTTAATTATTTTATAAACGAATTTCAAAATTTGCAATACGGCGTAAAATTATTTTGAGAATATTTTTATTAATGTTATGTACTGACGCGCGTACGATGATGCAATTATTAATTCAATTTGTTCAACCAAGTTACAGTATCAACAAAACTTGTTCATACTATGGTTTTACTAAAAATTAGGTCATTTCAAAGGGATCAAAGCAATTTTAATTTCAAGAGCTTATACTTAGCACGCGCGCTCGGAATTATAATTACTTACCTGACCGAAAGTCGGCGTTCGGCGTAATGACAGGAATACTCGTGGTAAGCTCGGTAGGCTTAGCTTGTGTCGTCGCCTCTGTATCGTACAATACGGCCTCGGTGCTCGGTGCCAGCGTAGTGATCCTCTTGGGTGGCTTGGTGCGCTTAGTCGTCGCGGGTTTCCTCGTGCCCACCGTACTTGGTCTAGGTTTCAGGGTCGATATCTTCTGCGTAGTGGGAATCTTAGTTCCTACTGGTCTTCGCGTGCCTTTGATCGTTGGCTTGGTGGTAGGTCTCCTAGTGGTCGCTGATGACAATGGCCTTTTCGTAATGACTCCCGGTGTGACGGTCGTGACGTTCTTGGGATTGTAAACTACATCCTTGAGATTTTGAAAGTTGCCCTGCAGGGATTCGACGATTTTGTTGACGAATACGTCGACTTTGTTGTTGAGCTCGGCGTCCTCGACGAAGTCCGGTGTTGGGATCTCGTCCTCGCTTATGATCTCGCCAGGCTCCACTAGGGTTGGCTTCTCCTGCAAATGTGTGACTGTCGAGTCGAGCTCGGGATGCCTGACCGGCGGGAAATTGTTGACATCGTCCGAAGCCGCGGTTTCGTCCTCGCAATTCGACCCAGCAGTCGTGAATCCTGGTTTGGTTACCTTGTCCGAATTGTCATTGTTGTTGTTGTCGCTGGGCCAGTGGAAAGTTGGTGCCGATGGTTTCAGATGGAAGCTTGGCTTCTCCGACCAGGACGTCAAGGTTGTGTAAATAGTCGAAGGCCTCTTCGTCACTTTTGTGCTGGCATCATCGGAGACGGTGGCCTCTATGCTATCCTTAAGGATCGGCTTGGACGTTGTGCCATCCTTCAAATTGACGCTAATGAAGCTGACCGAGAGCACCTGTTTGTTGCCCGAGATAACGGTACTGATATTGTGCGTCAGTGTGGTAGCGACGCTGGGCTTGCTAGTAACGAGCGAGGGTCTAATTGTATTGGCAGATAGTTTAGTATTGACATTCGGTTTCGGGCTGCTTCCACTGAAACGAGTCGGCGTACTCTGGGTCGGTATAGTTGTATAATCGGTGTTTAATGGGCCTAGGACGATGACTGTTGGTGCTGGCTGATTCGTTGTGGGTCTAGACGAGTATGTGTAGCTGCTGCTGTCTTGGTAATTTGCCGATTGTGTGGAGAACGAATTATACGAATTCGGCGATGTGTAGTATGAACTGTGGTATCTTGATGGTTCAGTCGCTGCCGTATTGTAGTGGTAATAGTTGGGAGATGAAGCTCCTGTGTAGTGACTCTGTGGTGTAGAATCCGCTACACTTGCCGATGGCCTTGCCGTGATGATTTTTACGAGCGTTGGTTTTGAGATTCCTTCGGAACTGGGCCAATCGTATGTCGTTGGCCGGTTCGTCACTATATGCAAAGAAATAAATGAATCAACAGTTGGTAAACAGTTTTCAATAAAATAGGTGTTTGTACAACAAGTATGGTCACTAGACCAAAGCAAATGTTGAAAATGAAAATAAGTTTTTGTAAATTAAGCATTGTTATAAGAATTCGATTTTTAATTATCCAATTAATAAAGCTTACATCAATTATCATTAGATGATCGAAAATGAAATCATGTAATATATTTCTTAGTAAAAAACAGTAAATTACAATGTGCTAATCTTTGTATTTGTATTTTGATCATTTAAAAATGTAATGATATATCACATTCAATTTAGAATAGTAGATTGGTAATTAGTTTTTGTCTCAAAACTAAATCTAATTATATCCCTTATTCTTTTAAAGTTTAAATAAAGATGAAGAACCTTTGCTCACCTTGTGTAGTAACCTTTGATCCTTCATTCGTATCGTTCAAGATTGAAATAATATGGTTGATAGCAATCTCTTCTCTGTCGAGTTCGTCGTGCTTCTTGTTACCGGACTGTCCTCCATAAGTAATAGTGGGCACACGAATCAAATCATCTCCATTCCGCGTAGTTAAGGTCATCGGGGTTGTCGAGTCCGGCTGCGCAGAGGATGACTTGGTAGCGGCATATGTTGATTTCTCTTTCGTCGTGATCGGCGTTGTCGCTTTTTTCGTCGGTGAACTTGGCCTTTCACTCGTTGCATAACTAATTTGCGCCGTACTTGAACTTTTCTCTTCGTAATTATAACTTTGCGTACCAGGACTGAACTTTGTCGATGCGGTCTTAGTTGTGGTCGTTCGCTCGGTCGGCTTTGTCTTTTGCGTCGTCCTTTCCGTTGGTTTTGTCTTTTGCGTCGTCCTTTCGGTCGGTTTTGTCCTTTGCGTCGTCCTTTCGGTCGGTTTTGTCTTTTGCGTCGTTCTCTCGGTCGGCTTTGCCTTTGGTGTCGTCGAATGACGTGTGAATTGCGGCGTCGAGCTGCTAGATTGCACGTCTAATTTTAACGCGGCAGTGGTGAATACAACGCTCTCGGTACTGGGGGGCTTAAAAAGCTCGTCAGGATTGTGGGACTCGTTGAGGGTTGTGCCGTTCTCGTTCAGCAAGATCGTCTCGGCACCGCTGTCGTTACTTTGACGCAGCCCATGGGAGAAGAGCGCCGGAAGTTGATCCACCGGATCAGCAACTTGGAAGATCTGGTCAGGACTTAATAAGGTTGCAATAGGACTGACCGCAGAGAGATCTTGCTGCTCTTGAATGTCATTGTTTGCATCCGAGTGAGTAATCAAAGATGGCAGCTTGAGGTCATCCAGTACTTGATCGTGACCCAGCAATGCTGAGAAATTCTCTTCCAAATGACTCAGATCAGCAAACTGTGGTTTCTCGGCATTTTCATAGCTGTCCTTCGTGTTGACGATGGGCGATTTGGTGGACAAGAAATTGCTCTTTGTGGTAGAGTCTGTGGCTACGCTTCCGACAGGTGTACCATCTGGATTTAAGAGTATCGGAATGTCGGGCACGTGATCTATCTCGTGAACATTGATGACGGGATCGTCGGGAATGGGAACCTTTTCGAAGCTGTCTACCGAGTGTTTCGCGGGTAGTTGACAACAGGCGCCGAAAAGAAAGCCATCCATACAGGCGCCTACTACCTCGCCCTTACGTCGACTGCACTCATAATTGAACATGCAGATCGCCGGTGCATCCGATTTGATGCGTCCTGGATTCGTTGGCTGGCAAACTTTCGGGGATATTCTATAGCCTCCAAACAGCTTTCTACCTGCAAATCCAAGAAAACACGTTTGTTATCGACAGATGTAAGTGGAAATATTAGTATAAGATTAAAGTTAGTCCGTGTCTTTTCTATAAAGAAGAATACGTCGAAAGTAAAACGATTTTTATTGTAAATGTCAAAATCACGATACTCATTGATTAACATTGATCTACGTATGAAAAGATTATGTTTAAAAATGATTCAATTATAGAGAGTTAAACGTACCTTTGGGTTGTAATGTATGTGAGGTAGATAAAGCCGATGTGATCGTAAAGGCTATGACTAGCAGACAGATAATCCTCTCGTGAACCATCTGAAACAATAAAAAATACAACAATTAGAATTTAAACAGTGTTCACAATTGATGTCATTCCTTATTTTAAATAGGCGCTTTCTTAAAATTTAAACGCTCATTAGAAAGTTAAACGGTTTGTGTAAGCAATAAATTTAAGCGAAATAATAAGACGCGAGAGAGAATTAGAGTGAAACGAGGTCGAAATTTAATGTCGGAATAAAATTGTAATCTTATGCTATTTTAATAATGTTGAACTTCTAAAATATTTGTAAGTGATGTCCCGATAAATTTGCAGTGACTCTTCTAGGTAAGGCACACCCAGTGGTGAATAATACGCATGGAACACTTATGAATCTTACCTATATCTATAGAGTATCTTTCACTTAAATGATACTTGGTGAGTTCGATTCAAAAGTGTTCCATGCAAATCGTTATGCATCGAGTATATCTTGTTGATATATTCGAAGTCCGAAAGCAAATTTACAACTGAATAAAACCATTAAAGATTTGATAAGAAGAGAATTTGTCTTGCTTGTTAAATTATGGCCAGAAATTCACTGGTTTAACAATTCACCGAGTCTAGTAAATAAATTTCATTGTATCTCATTATAATTTGAATATTTGTTATTAGATAAGTAGATACAGTATAAATCAATTGCAACTAATTTAATAAGTAATTCAGTAATTTTAAATCTTGTTTAATTGACATATTTACGATTATTTAATAATGTTTACTTTGGCGAAGAAATGTAAAAATTATGTTATTTTTATCACCATATTAAA
Organism: Megastigmus stigmatizans; assembly: GCA_900490015.1. Classification (NCBI taxonomy): domain Eukaryota; kingdom Metazoa; phylum Arthropoda; class Insecta; order Hymenoptera; family Megastigmidae; genus Megastigmus; species Megastigmus stigmatizans. Next base: position 66,633 of record UELV01175769.1, on the reverse strand, counting down.
AATGACTATATTGGAACTATTAAAGCGTGAAAAAAGTAAGAAAAGATTGTAAAATTGTATTACACCGTATACCTACAGAGGTTTAAAATTAACTGCTTATAAACTTGCGGGCTCTTTCAATAAATTCAAGCGAGTGTAAAAGAAAGCGATTATCCGCGAATAATGGTACTTGCAAATTCTCGAATACATTCTGGTCAATGGATGGATATGATGGCATAGGCAGTAAGTACACTTTGCACCGATACTCAAGCTAAGCTGTTTACACAGACGCTACGTATACAATGCACAAGAATATACACATGCGCCCGAGCACACACACACACACACACACACACACATATATACGTAGACGAAATCACGTGCACGCGCATGCAGCACACGCACACATGCGTCTGGGATGGCCGGGACGGTAGTTCCCGTTATGCATGAGAGTGTGGCCACGCGCGCAGAACCCATACGCCTGACATATATAGAATACTAAGCAGTTTCAAAAAGTAGTAGTGGCCGAGAGGGAAGCGAGAGAGCGGAGATTATTGAGAGACGACGACGATGATGTACTTCGCGAATGATGGCGTATTTCGCGAGTCCGCAAAGTGAGAGAAGATTTTTGCAAGGGACGATAAAGCTGATTTTCGTATTTGATGAGGTGTTGCCTTTACTTTTTTTAGAATAAATTATACGGTATTACGTACAGTAATGAGAGAGAAACTGTAAAACTCGATGTTTTCTGTATGTTATAGAGAATTTCATACATGTGTTGCAATTTGATTTAAAATAAATTAAAATGTAAGATAAAAGTTTCATTGGGATGAGTCGTTTTAAATTTTGATTGAACCTTATCTTTTTCAAAAGTTTCATTTCAGATCTTAAATGGTTTGTGATAAAACACGTTAAAAAAAGTTTATAACTTGGAAGATATACAGTACAAAGTAGAGAATTGTGAGAGACATTATTGGAATGACTTTTTGAAACTTTTCTACCATTGGACAAGATTTTCTTCAGCTTTATTAATTTGACTGAAGTCTCTTTTAATGAGCCACATTATAACGGAGTACCTTTTTATTGATCAATTAAAAGTATAAAGTGCTTATTAAAGTGTACTGTTATTCTAGGCTTTATAACAAATAGAAATGATTACTTATTAGAAAGTATATATTTGTTTCAAAGAATAGTTTTCAAGGTTGTCATTGAAACTAGTTTTCTTGAAAGTAAATGTGGATCAGGAATCAGTCTTATCAAAAACTGGGTTCGCAGTAGTATTAAATAGCCCAGTAACAACCCATTAAGAACGATTTATTCGATTTTATTTTATTCTTATTTCTGTACTGAATGCTATTCAACTTGATATTCGAGTCTCGTACAACAAAATTGCAAGAGAAAAGTGAATTTCGATTTCAATACAATATTTCAATTGCCTATATAGCATATTTTTCTTACAATAAATTAGTTGTTCCATTTTTCATTCAAGGCTTAAAAAATGATACGGTTATTATCTCACAATGTGAAATCACTGTAACTAAATTTCCAGTACATAATTTTAACATGCTATAATTTTAAATTAAAAAGATAAAGACTCCAAAGTTTATATATAATTATACTCTAAAAAAAATACAAAAACTAGAGTTCGACCTACTTGTCAACCAGAAAAAGTTTAAAATAGCACGTTTTTAATAGCTTGGAAATTTAGAAAAAGTAGTAAAATTTGGTGCGCAAGATCTCATTTATTAAAGAGAAATTTAATTGCTTAATAGCATTTAATAATTTCTGAAAGATAAAACAAAAAGTAGTTATTTTCCAAAAAAGCATCTATTTCATTTTACACTTAAATGTTTATTTATTTTCTCCGTTATTTTAAAAGCAAAGTATATTGTATAATTTTTCCTACGCATAATGTATTAATAAATTATTATCGTTATTATATAAGCAATTATTAAAAACCCTTTAAATTATATTTTGCGTAATAAAGAAAAAAATGTTATAAAACAATGGAATCGGTAATTTATCGTCCGCTCTTAATATAAAATTAACATTCAAACAGTAGAAACGAAACACGGCCTGTTGAATTTCCATTCTCTAAAATCGCGGAAATCACTTGCTTTTCATTGGCCTCGTTTGCGATTTTTGCCGTTTCGAGCGCATTCTCGGAAAATTATGCATGCAGTCAAGGTGGATATTACTGAATTAGCGCATGTTAAGCGAGTGCACAATTCGTGTGGATACAACGAGAGCTGAACGATCAGTCGCTCTCGGACTCTTATAGAGAAAACTTTCTCGGCTAGACTTCAGTTATTGGAACTGGGTGACCCAATTGCTTGCCCCCGACACTGACTTCCTTATCATCATCCTTGCCACTTCCTATAACTAGATCTCATTTTTTGGTCCCATGAATACTTGAGGAATTTTTTTTTGACGCTGTGTTTATTTATACAAAACTGGATGCACATCCTCTATCGTTCCGCTGTGCGAGTTTTATCAGTTTTCTACATTATTTATCCCTTACGTTCGAACAACGACTTTCTTTTTTTCCTTTATTTTCACACGAAATCATTGGACAATTAGAATCGCTCCCGGCACTTTGCGATAAAGGTGTAATATTTTAAAATTTATCAAGTATGAATTATTAATAAATTCGAGTTATGGCTCGCCACTCGTTGTTTTATCAAAATCTGTCAGCGCGATGTGTTAATCTTACACTACTATTATTAGCAGTCGTTTTACTTCCTATATTTACTTTACATTAAGCTCAAAAGGAGATTATCGGATTCGAGCGGCAATGTTTGGTGAAAGTACTTCTACGCTCCATTAAACAGCCCATTGGAGCATTAGTGAAATACGGGTTTAGCTTGTAAAAATTCATAATGCACTAGAAATTAACACTCAATAAAGAGTGAATTATATAGAGGAGCCCGATTATTCTTAAAATATCGCTGCAATTGATATGCTTTTCTTTTTCAACTTTTCTAACGAATCACATTAACGCTTGATATTGTCATTAGGAGCGGGAAATTACATATTTAATGAAACCCAATTTATTATGTCAAACTGTCATGTAAAATAATTGACATAACTTGACTACATTTAGAAAATCAATTAATCTTCTCATTTTACTGTAATTGCGTTTGCTAACTTTTTAACTTTTTGATAAAGTTTAAATAGAATAGGGAAGATTACTCATCTTCGACTAATAGTATTTTGTAGCAGAGCATGACATACTTTCTTTGTGAACATTTTGAATATGTGCAACAAGAACTTTGCCGTGCTACAACATTTGCAAATTAACGTCTTTTTAAGGAATCTCGAAAATATTTGAATTCCTAACCGAGTTGACGATCGGTCGAGAAAATTTCTTTGCCTTCTTCTCTATTGAATCTCATAAGCTTATTTAAAATTTTTGAAAGTAGGTAAAACATTGACTTTACATAAAACGAAGGTTCAAAATTCAAGTAATAATGATACGTCAAGCAAAGGTAATATTTACTTGTTTCAGGTTGTTCAGATCGTATCAGAAAATTGGCAGAAAATCGATCAATGTCCCGTCACATGTTGTATAGTCATTTTGTCAATCTTCTAATTGGAATTTTTTACGGGTCTTAAAACGTGCTTATTAAGTATTATTATACACACCATTCGACCTCGTTATATTCTCAAAAGGCAAATCAATTTAAAAGCCACAATAACTATGAAACTGTAAAGAGTTTTCCGTAAAAATTAAAAGTTATTTATTAAATATATATATAGTATTCGCTTCTTCAACCTAAAAAGTTAGTTAGCTGTAATTGTTTTCGTCAAAATAATTTATTGGGCTTTAAAATCAAGCAATTAATTTTTACTTCGAATGAAAACAGTCAGCGAATAGATACTGTAAAGCGATATACACACTGGTCTTTCCTATACTGTAACGATCCGTAAAACAGTCGATAGTATTTCGTGTGGAGCCCAGTGGCCTGTAAGTGTTAAAGACATAAATTAAGAAACCCGTTGCAATAGAAGGACAGAAAATGCCCGAGACTCGACGACCGTTACCGTAGACATACACTTGACCACGTATACAAACGCCTGATATATACGTATATAGAATTTAGGTGTGCATGTGTGTGTATGTGTATATATTCGTACCCAGACGATTCGACACCGGCTGACTTCCTCAAGGGGTCAGTACGCGATGTTATATGTGCCTCTCCTCCTGCATTTCGAAATACCAGGAATTTTGAATCATCGAGCGGGAAAGCTATTTTTCTACTTTCTCCTCGTAATTTACTTTGCGGATCATTCTGTGTATTTTGTTATGTACTTCAATTTTGATTATCTCGCGTCGAATTCGTGTGTATTTATGTAGAGTCGAGTCACGTATATTTATGCGTGGCTTATATACAAAACGTTGACTTTTGAATCGAATGGAAATTCTTTGATTGCCGCGGCAATCCTGGCCAGATTGGTTTATGAATCGAATCAAAAACGGTACTATTTTTATCGACGCTTGGTGATTTTACAGTTATTGAAACACATTAGACATATAAATATATAAAGAAAATCTTTTTTTTTTCTCAGAGCATCTTTGTATGTTAAAACAATATTGATTAGCGTTAGACGTTCTCTAAACCTATTTATTTTCTTATTCTCAAATATTGTGAAGGTCCCAAAATTGTTGAATAAAATATTTCTTTCTTTGGCGTGTCATATTAGTGTATACAAATTTTATTTTATTTTAAAAAGCGGATATTGTAATTTACTGAATAGAATTTCGTGAATAGAGTATGTAATATTCAAACACACGAGATGCAAGATTGTTATCCAGGAAAACATTTTTACGTTTTATTTGCTACGTGGAATGATTTTGTGATTTAATTTTATTATAATTATTGTTGAAAAAAAAGGTTAATACATTGTTAATGTATTCCATTTGAAAATCTCGTGTATTTAAATCAAAGAAAGCTGAAATTATATTAATTAAATAGGATTATCATCTACGAAACTCTTTTTTCGCCACTAGGTCAAGGTAAGCTCTTATTTAGTCATGCAGGTTACCATAAAGCTACATTTTCATTACAGTAATAATTGAATAACAATGTTCATCTGGGTACATGAGCATATTATCTGTGTTATTCTTTATATACATCTGTACATAAAATTTTTATGTTTTTTTTTTATTGAAATCATTCAGCTTACTCGAATGTCATGTTACACTGTTTTATTGACTTTCAAACTTTCTTTGTTGCACCTGTTTCTCCATAAAGAAAAGAAAAATGTATATAGAATTGACGCGAAACAGTTTTCTAAAACAATACTGGCATTTACCCCAGAAAACCGAATTTGATGATTTTAAGAGAGCGTAAAAAAGTCTCGTACAAAATTGAAAAATTGCATCCTACCGATGGTTTGTCTTTTATTAGCAGTAAAGAATCGATTATGCACTTGTTAATTTGGCGCGATGAAATTCTTCGGAAATGCAACTCCTACAAGGATCGTTAAACTCGATGAAAATATCTTTCCGCGGCGATAAAAAATTTTCGCTTCAACCCGTATTTTTTTTAGTGCGACCATAAACGAATTCCGAATTGCTCTTAAACACGGTTCCAATTTTAATGGGTATCAATTTTCAGAAAAATGTACTTACAAATCTTTCTCACACCGAGACTTTTTCACCGAACGTCTCTAGTTAAGTAGGTAAGTCGTTTGCATATTCTTGATTGTACCCACGTGAACACGTTAACAAAAGGTGAGTTCGTCAGAGACCTCAAAATTTTTATTTAATCTCTACTAATCAATAAGTACAGAATTTTAAGTGAACGAATTCACTCGTATCCACGTTTTAACATCATTGATATTTCATCAACGTTTCCGCACGATATTTCGAACCTCCAAACTCTCCCAAAACTCCAGGGCGCATAAAGTACACCTTCATTATCGCGAAATTTACAACCTATAAATTGCTCCCCCCAGACCCCGAAACTCGTCAGTCAAGAGCAATTAGCAAAGTCTATTACACCAAATATAACGAGCAGATAGTTCAGAGATGAGCCGCTCGAGATTAAAATCCATTGAATGGAGCATGCCGATATCCTCGACAACTTTAAAGAGGGTCATCACACATACACACACACACACAGGAGAGATATAGTCTCGTTCGGCAGCTGATCAATAAGGAGCTTACACTGCCAATACCACCACGAAAATTCTTCCATACACACACACACACACACGCACACGTGCACATACACACAGAGAAATATGGCACGTGCGTGCAGGGGTTAGAGGCTCGCGGGAAATGGTCACCTCGGGATGAGCATACCAATGAACTCTCTCTCTCTCTCTCTGTCTCCTCAAGAGCTCCTTATCTATATTCCTCGCATCTCGTCCATTCTTTATCTCTTCTATACATATAGACACAAGTACACGTACACGTAGATACATACATACTCTCTTTCCTTGGCCTTCAGGATCGTTCGCGTATAATACGGTCGTTCGCGTGGTTCGCTATACATGTATATCGCTCGTGCTCTTTCTCGCTTTCTCTCGAGAGCTCGCGCCCGAGCTGTTATGCCGTTGCCCTGGTACTCTCTTCACGGTCAGCTAAAGCGCGCGCGCCGATTTCCGATTGCGAACTCACAACGGCGGCGGCGGCGGCGGCGGCGGCGGCGGCGGCGGCGGCATCACACCGGCATCGGAGTTGCGAGTTCCGGGTTTAAACAAGACCTATGGCGTGGATGCCGAGAGAGCCGACACTCGAGCAAAGAACTTACCGACACCGCACTATCCTCTGCCGTCAAATATGAGTTTCTGGGTCATTTTCCAATTCGACTGTTAGCTACATGAGAGTTGGTTATACGCGCTCGGTTATGTGTATTGTAATAGTGTTCCTAGCATCATTAGGACGGTGGATAATATCGTTCGCTTGTCTGGAAGAGCTGCACTTGGGTTTGGAGATTAAAACGTTGTATACCGGTGACGTCTTTAGAACAGACCTACATTAGTTTTCTACGCCGCTCGCGCGTCATTTCTTTCATTTGATACCCTTTTTGAATTGCCTTTGTAATTGCGCGAATCGAGACACCTATGCTCCTCGTTCGAAAACTATATACACGAATCTATCAACGACTCCAGGACGCACGTGACGTTATATATATGTATATATTCATCGAAATCGTGGAGTATCGGGCGGGCGCACGTGACTGCGGCAAATTCCGCGCATACCCCGAACGTCCAAAGAAATTTTACACCTTTCTAATGTTTACAGCCTTTTAAGTATCTACGCGCTCAAGTATACATATACACACGAAACTATGCCGAACAGGTATTTGGGTTACAGTTATATACGATTTATATTGGCTATACGCGCATCACAACTGCGGCTAACTTGACGTCGTGCATATATCCCTGACACATTCGTATATATGTATATATTAAACTCGTCGTGCGCGCCAAGCACTTTTATGGCCAGTTCTAAAAACGTTAAGAGAGATCGTTGCTACCGTCTTCGCGTGTGTATTTATTGTATACGGACCGGTAACGATCGCGTGATAATCGTCGCGAGTTGTCTGTTGGCACAGATATAGCAGCGAGAAAAAAAAGAGCGATGCGGCGCCCCGGCTTTAAAGGTCTGTCACTCGGGGGGGGTAATCTCTCATCCTATCGAAGTAACTCAATCGTATACGTATTGTATGGATAATAGATGTACGGGCTTACCTTGAAATCGATGAGATGTAGGGATGAGATTGACTCGTGCGATATGCCTGAACGACGATTTTGCATATATCGATGGAACTTAGGGATGAGCCCACATAACTTCCCTTCCTATTGGCACGCACCCGACTCTTTTTTTTTTCTTTATCCCTGCGGTCCTCTTGTCACACTTAATGCCTCCCGTAATACGTATATCGGAGCACTGCTTTGTTATATATCGTATATTACTCTTCGTCACTGCGATAACAAGATCCTTGGGCTGTCCGTGTACCAGTGGATATATGTATCCACCCTCGCGTTTAGGAGTTCACACGCAGATCGGTTAATCGGCAATCGGCGAGGAAAAAAAAAAAAACAACAACGAAGCCGTCGTGAGCGATAAGGAAGAACAAGTGATTTTGGGGGAGAGCCTATAGGCGAGAACACCGCGCGAAGACGTTATCCGCGCGCGTGTTCCAGGGTCTTCGTCCTCCCAGGTAAAGAACCGCGCGGCGAGTGTAATTCGTTTCCGGTTTCTACCGACGGTACCGACCACCACTTTTCACACGCACACACACACGCACACTCTCTCTCTGCACACATTCGCTCTCTCTCTCCCTCTCTTTCCTTCTCTCTCTCTCTCTCTCTCTCTCTCTCTCGCTCGCCCGGCGTATATATATTTCAATCCATCCGGCTAGTCAAGTGGACGGTACCTGTCTGGCTCGAGGCTTGCGGATATGGCATGTGCCTTGCAGAGGCTACTCTCTCGGTGTGTATAGTGGGTATATAGTAGCAGTGTAAGAGTCCCCCTTGCGCGCGTGCAATTCCCCACCCCGCTGCCCAGGTTTCTCTTCTTCTGGGTTGTGTGTAGACCGAGAGAGAGAGAGAGAGAGAGAGAGAGAGAGAGAGAGGCGCGCGCTCGGCCAAGTCATAAGCGGCGCCTCGATTGGGTGAACGGCTCTACTGCTGCCACGGCCGATAAGGCCCCCCCGCCGTTAAAGAGACTCCGCTGCTGCTGCTGCTGCTGATGGTGATGGTGGTGGTGGTAAAGCTCTTGCGGTGGTCGTGGTGGTGGTAGAGAGAGACTGAGAGAGAGAGAGAGAGAGAGAGAGGTAGAAGAGAGTACGTTGTACCGCGGCGGCCTGGACCAAATCGAGCCCATACCGCGGAGCCGCGAGAGATGTGTAATGGTGGGAATGCCGCCACGGTGAAAGAGGGAGACTGGGCGAGTGTATAGCGGAGGAGTGGGCAAGGAGAGCGAAACCGTCCTTCTTCTTCCTCGTTCTATAAGACTCTACGTCTGTCTGTGTGTGTGTGTGTGTGTGCAGGCGACAACTACTGTAAAAGACAGAGAGAGAGAGGAAAGGAGGTGGATGGACTTTATTATATATATATATACACATGCATCGCGTGAAGGTGATGAGGCGAGGGAGAAAGCGACAATTCGACAAAGCAAGTGAATGATGCAAATCATTCGGCGGGACTACGTATAATACAAACTTGAGGATTATCAGGGGGTCGCGCGTGATGGTTATATATACCTATATCGGATAAATTCATATATATATATATCGATTGTCCGAGCGCGCTTTTCTATCTCGCACACTTTGAATTTCTCGTTTTAACGAGCTTCGGTTAATAAGCGACTCTATATAACAATACCTTCGGTATATATTATAGCAGTGAAGAGGTATATTCATTGGGAGAATTGACGTGTCATCCTGTGGATGAAAATCCAGCTTCCTTTACACGCGCTGATGGATTTATTTGATAATTGTATCAGTGAAAAGATCGTATAAGTCATCGATATATAACGCATCTTTTTTGTTCCGTTCGATATATATACATATAAATATACAAGATTGAAACCGATCGAGAACATTCTCGTGTATACAGCGAGAAGAGGCTACTCTTTTTTATCGCGATCGCGCGGGTAACCCAAGAATGCAGCGGTGCGGAAGTGTATAGATCCTATATATATATATAGCAAATCGATTATTTCAGGTTTGATGAATCCACCGCGGCTGGCAAGTGGATCGAGGATTATTCAACGCCAAGATGAAGAAGAAGAAGAAGAGGAGGAAGAAAGGAAAGTGAAGCCGTGGCTCGCGGTACAGACAGGCCTTAGCGGATAATTGCCACTGGGTGTCCAATGTAGGGACGACCATGCAGCGGCTGCGTAGCTGAAAGGAAGAGAGAAGAGAGACAAAGACGGAAGAAAAAAAAAGATACAAGAGACGAAGCAGCAGCAGCAGCAGAAAAAGTAAGGAGAGGAGAGGGCGGTCGGAGAAGAGGGGAAATGGTACCGCGGCTCGGCCGCCGCGAGAGAGCAAGCGAGCGCCAAGCCCGCAGAGAGCAAGAGAGAGAGAAAGCAAAGTGGGTCAGTGGCCAGGTCAGTCGAGGCGGAAAGGGGCCTCCTCCCTCCAGCCCGGTTAACGCGCATGACAGCGACACACTGTCCTACTCATCGTTAAGGCTGTATACACCGCGTGCGCGCGCGCGACCGAGGAGAGTTCCACTCTTTATGTACCTCTTCTCTCTTTCTTCCTGCAGGGCAGCAGCGGCTCCGACGCCGGCGTGTCCGCGCATTACACGTATATAATACACCTATAGCCGGTGTCCATTCAAGAAACCTATCTCTCTCCTCCTCTTCTCTTTCTCCGCGGAAGAGGTTTTGAACACCGCCGTCCCTGTAATTCCCATATAGGCCTTTCTATATATATATATATATATGTGTACCTTCGCCCACATCGTCGCATCGCACACGTACACACACACACACAAGCGCTAAATGGCTTAAGTGTAGACATTTGCGTGATCACATTTCGCGGCTGCTCGGTCAAGTGTTATGAGCGCGCGTCCACACACACACACACGCATCGATATTAATATGTGTGTATATACACATATATATATATATGGGAGTTTTTCGTTTCACGATGCGTGTCGACTAATTTGCCGTTTCTTCCCTCCTTCCACGTCGTAATACGCTGATTATTCCGTATATAGGCGCTTATTATATATACGCGCGACACAGGATATCTGCGATGAACAACCGTACTGTGTATATATGCAGGTGAGCAGCCGATACATTCCGATACACTTGCGGCGCGCTTGATTAATTTCCCTGTGCAGCGGAATCGGATCGCGAGACGAGGTTTTCGCGAAATATATATATGTATATACGCGCAGCATGTATTACATGCACTTGATTATTCATATACCGGGCGGAAGAGGCAGAGGCGCGATCGTAAAACTGTGGCATAATGATGAAACGATCGCGAATCGGTAAGTGAAACAACGAAAAGAAGAATTAAAAATAATGAAAAAGGGGGTGGGGAGGGAATATTCGCGTTCCACTTTTCGAGAGATTCTTTCTGCCTCTCTGTCTTGTAGACGGGAGAGAGAAAAAAAAGAAGGTCATAAATATCACGGTGCCGCACGGCATAAATTGATATTCCGTATGGGGTATATAACCATGGAGATCGGGGGAAAAGAAAAATAATCTTTTCCTCCAGTTTACATTATATATACCAAAGCTCGGACGGATCGCGCCTCTATTTTGCATGTTGCACGAATCGAAACGCACACACTATAAAGACACACATATTTTCCTCGGAGCGTTTACTTTCGAGGCTCATCCGGCAAATTTATATTTAGAGCGAGACTCGTTTGGGCATATATATATATATATGAGTCGGCGAGTCGAGCACGACACGGCGAATAATGGGACGCAGCGCAGCGGTCGCAGGTGGAATGTCAATTGGTCGCGCGGCGAGAGAGTCCGACCATTTCACCTAGTTTCGTATTTATTACGGCATCGTGAGGGACACGAAGGGGGGAAGAGAGGTGGAGATTTCTGCCGGCAGATATATATAGGAAAGAGCGAAAGCTGAACTCCTGCTAACGCCTGTATGCGTATAATGCGAGGGTGATATATATTTAAGCTTCTTTTTTCTTTTCTTGATCGAGGGTATATATGTATTCCTTAATGAGGGTCTTTTGTGATATGTACGAATGGTTATTTCGATCGCGACGGGAATACTTAATTTCCAACGTTATATTATACAGTTACGAACTTTTTAATTGTACAGCCTTGTGTGTGCATATATGTATATAGCTGAATATTTGACGCGGAAGCGAATAGAGTCGTTATACGCTGGAAGTTCGCGCGGTCTTGCCGAAATTCCTCGCCTAACGTGCCAACCGAGTTATACGGAATAATTAATGCTCTCTAATCGTTCGTTATACCGAACACCCTGCAAGTACGCGAAATGCTTACGAGCTTAGCTACTCGTCTTTTATTACAGGCTAAAAAGCCTACTTTCCGCGGAAGGAAAGTCTATCATTAAAGCGAAGTTAAATAGAAAAAAATAAGCAACGAAACAGTCCTCGAATCGTCATATCTCGTGCATACGAAGATATCGGGGAAATAAAACGTCAGTTTATATTCGTTTTAAGCATCGAATAGGTTTCATCAAAATGCGGCTATACACAGACCGCTTGGAAGCTATACACGATATTCGTGGGAATAACCGCGCGCGTATATACAGGGAACGATAGGCTAAGTATGCAAAACACGCGCGGGCTGCAGTTAAAGGAACTTTCGGATCGACCGATCAATATCTATTGGACAATTCGGTGTCAATGAAGCAGGTCAAAAAGTGAAATCACGCTGCCCGAGCCGCAACACCATGAGACCAAACACCGGAAGGCTGCGCCGCTCGCTTCGAGTTGCACTCGCCTCTCTGAACTGCAGAAATTTTGAGATCTCCGCCGGCAACTGCGCGCCTTGATGCTTCGCAGCAAATTATATACCGTTTACTTTTCCCACCATTTTCTCTCATTTCCTTTTAACCGCGACCTTTTATCCTTAACGTTATTACGAGCCGTTTATTTTTTTTTGTTGCAGTTTATAACAATGCTCAGTTCGTGCAGTATAGAAAATTTGAAATATTTTATACGCATAGTTACGCGAAAAAGGTTTTGTTCTTTTTACGATGTAATCGTTACCGGCTAAACGCTTTCGACTCAATATCAGCACCAGGTGCGTACAAAATATAAACGTCGCATTTCGATTGGAAAGTATGATGCTGCGAGCATAATATAAATATGCATATATTAATATTACAGAATACGCATTAATGCACACGCGCATTGTGTAATCCGAATAAACGGGGAGGGGAATATAATTATTATTTTCACTTTCGTATATCGAGAGAATATATTTTGCTATGATTAAATTTTAATATACATATACGCGGGGCGGGGGAATTAATTTATCAGCATCAACACACTTTCATATACCGGCGTATCACAACGAGTTCCAATTCATTGAGAAACGACATCTTACGAACACCAAAATTCTCAAGCGGTTCATTTTCATTTTACGTATATACATACACACACACATACACACACACACATATATATATATATATATATAGGTATACGTGTAGAGAAGAGCTCGTCCTGGCTTTCGCGCGCGCAGGTGAAGTTCAATTCTTTGACCGTGAACGTGACTTTAATCGGAAGTAGGCCAAAGTCTGCACGGCTGTGGCGTCGGCGGCGGTTGTGGCGGTCGAGCGCGCGCCTCCGGACCGGCCGCTCGGCCTGACATTGAGCCTAACGTTTATACACACACACATATATATATAGACAATATTTTTTTTACAGTAGAAGATTCTCCTCTCTCTCTCCTGGACGATCAACTACTACAAACTAGCCGATGATAAACGTCCCGGCGAGTCTCGTTTGCGGATACATTTCAGCGTACAGCCTGGCTGCAACGATACACACCGGTGATTTAATCGCGTTACGATCGTCGCCCCGTCCTGTTTATATCGTAATTAATCGCTCGCTCTATTACGTCGAGAATCTCTCGTGGCCACGAGAGCCCTTATAGTGGCATAAAAATCTCGTGTTTTTTACGCGAAAAATGAATGCAACGCGTTTCGGTAGGAACAAAAAAAAAGGCAAACGGCTGTATTTTCACTTGGTGCAATTAGAGCTTGGAGAGTTTTACGGATGAACAGTGCCCGTTACACCGCGTCATGTCATCGTTTTACCAATGGAAAACTGTGCCTTTTCTCCTCCGCTCGGTGGTTTTACGAAAAATCGCTGAGCCGACGATCGCAGTATCTATCCACTGTGCCCGGAAAGTAACATCTCGATCTTCACTTTTTCACGACCTCTTTCTCTCGATCCGTATATATGTATACACACGTAAAATCCTCGATATCGATCGAAGTTACTGAAAGAACAATGATCCAACGCTTAAACCGCTGCATCATTTATGAAATGATGTGGCAACAAATGACATTGACAATGTGGTTTGTATATATATAAAGACAATCGCGTCCTTGTGTATATGCGCACTTGAGAGAGCTCGACCTGAGAAACTTAATGAAAGATGTAAGGCGACTGATTTGATCTTTGACCGCGTCGTGACACAAAATTATAAAGTGGGACAGGTTGGATTGTTACCTGATGGATTGTTATTAGCGATAAAGATGTATGGGAAGAGCGAAAGAGAGTTTTCTCGCAACAGTAGTTTCATTATTTGGCTCGTATATCGACGCGTCATTAGATTATTATTTTTGCTTCCTTTATTCCACTCCCTTTTGCTCCTTCAGAGAGAAAGCTTTGTATTGATGAAAAAAAAATCCTTTATAAATGTTTAAAAACGTTTTTTAACGTCATTAGAACAACGCTATATGTTTGAGGGAAATTTGTTTTCGTGTATACAGTAATATGAGGGATCTATTATAATGATTAAATTTAAGGAATTTAACTGTCAATGGTACTGTCAGCCCTTTGATGTCATATTATATTTGTTTTGCAAGTTATTGATTATACAGGTATACATGTATAATAAAAAATTAGACCTTCGGGTCAGGGATCCAGATGTAACTGAGGAAATTATTCTCTAACGCTAAACGATGAATCGAACAATTCATATAATTCATTCCGTGAAACCCCACCGCTTACAATGAGTCCAATTATTTTTATATTTCTATCATCGAACGATACTTGAAGTTCATACATATTATATTAATAGTTTTGGAATTGTTAAAAAAAAAAAAAAAAAAAAAAAAAAACAAACTAATGAAAATGATAAATGAAGAGAAAAGGAAAAATAGTTGAACATGAATTAAATTTACATCTTACTATATTCACTTTACGATCAACTTATCTAATAAGAAAGATCCATTTGCACGAGAATATCTCTCTTAGAAATAGTTATATACCCTATACCTCGATAGGTTCGCTGTAATAGCAGAGAGTAGAATCCGCACTTGTAGGTCCCGCGCCAATTAGACATTTCTATATAATGTGGCGATTGCGATGACGAGGTAGGATAATTTAAGTGTGCAGTCGAGCGAGCGAGAGTGTGCGATGTAATTTGAAATTTACAGGTGGGTTTGGAGCGTCTATAATGCAGTCGAGTTCCACTCACTAAGCGAGTTTCGCTAAGGTGCGAGACACGCAGACAAGGGAAACAGCGCATTTGGAGAAACGCATGCATTAGGTGCACATTTGCAATTATTCCTTCTCTCAGTTAAAGACATTAGAAACAAGGAAGTTTTATAACTATTGAATTTTTTACCCTAATTTTAAATCGTTTTGTTCGGGTAAAGATATTGCCATATTATATTTATGCTCTCACTACGCTCGGCTGACAAATCACATCCGTGCTAGAAACGCTTGCTTTGCGCACTTGTGTAGAAAACAAATAATACGCAACAAAGTGTGAATATAGCTGATTTTTAACAAGTGTGACAATGTGTGCTTATTCTTATTCGATATGTTAAACAGTGTGCACAACACTGATGCTGGAGGACAAGGAAAACTCGTTTGAGTTTAAAAGAATTTGGAGATTGATGAGAAAAATTTTAATACTGTTCATACCATAAATTCTTTAATCATTTTATTTTTTCATCTTAATTGATAATTTAATTAACAGAATTTGCAAGTTAATAACAATAAAGAATGTTGAATAAATATGTACTTTGTAATCGTAACTATAGCGTGAGTTTAACTTGCTTGATTATGATCGGTAGCTCTGGATTTATCGGTAACAGTTCCGAACAGAATAAAAACTACGCGAAAATGTGCTTTTTCTACTCTGATGGACTTCGTGCCGTGGTACAAAAAATTGTATGAAGTAGACTGTGGAATTTCGTAATTCCCCTAGAAATGAATTAGATTGCTAACTCAAAAGAAATTATTACTTTAAGTAGGTACTTCTTGAAATTTTTTTGTATTTAACTAAGTATTAACTTTTTTTGCAAGCTTTAAATTCATTAGAATAAGTATAATGCTAATTAATATAATCTCGACACTGGCCCTCATTGATATGACAAGGGAAAAGTGCGAGACTTGTACCATCATTAAGAGTATGAAAAGACGTTTAATTTAAAAAAAAAATTAGCCCTCTTACTTTACGGTAAATGAAGTCAATATTAAAATTTTCAATAAATGTTGTAAATATGCATATTTCTAGATTTTAAATGTCAAACTTTATAAATTTGCTTTTATTCTCGATTCTATTAAAGTTTCCGTACTTAAACTTTCCTTCTGCGTAGGTTTTAAAGATGTCTGTAATAAAACAGATCGCCTCGCACAAGGACGAGGAAAAATAGCGACTCATCCTTTAATAATACCATGGATCGTGGAGATCAACAGCTTCATTACAATTTAAAAATTTAGACGAGCAGTAAATTCTATTTATGAAAAATAATATATTAGAACGATTGATAGAGGTCTACGTATGATGGCTCAGTGATGGTAGGCCTCGTATTCTGGAGACTGTGGTTCGCGCACAAGCCTCGGTCAACCGATACAAGCACCGCTCTGTCAAAAATATTACATGTGCTTTCTTAACAAACATATCGTGGACTTTCGTCACTGGATTAGTACCAAGTGGGAGCATACTTAAATAGAGCGACGTTATTAAAAAAAAAAAAAAAAAAAAAAAAAAAAACGATTAAATTTCAAGACACTAAATGGCAATGACTTGGTATAGGGGTTTTATATTCACTACCAGGATTTGCAGCTTGAATTTTTTTTCTATAATATTTAACCAGAGTATAATGTATACATATATATGCTTTATTATTTTTAATTTTAATTTTAAAGCCTCACCTTTTTATGTACACATCATCTATTCGTTTATAATAAATTCTCATTTACTGCTTTATTTAATCCACGCCGCTATACATCCAGCGCATTATTTATTATATGCAAATGAGTATGCGTGTCTGTGTGTGTGTATCTCTCTAGCTATAAAAAACAACCTGACCTCTTTCCAATCGCGAATTCGCAGCACAACATTTCGAATGTTTCAATTATTCAGCCGCTGCTCCGGTGTATAAATCGTTGATTGCCCGCTATTCTATATACACACACATCTGCATTTGCTCGAAGATGTTAAAAGGCAGCGTTCCCATATAAATATATCCCGTAACCCTTAATAATCGATGCCTGGCACAGACGTTTCGGCGTGCAACAAAAGAAGATGGAAGCAAGGCGATATACCGAGAGGCCACTCCACACGCGTAATCAAAGTATATAGACCCTCGTGCGCGCGGTTCGGTCTTTCCCCCTGCAACGCGGCTGAGAGACGCGCAGCGGTATATACAAGGCGACGCGTATATCAGAGTCGTGAGAAAGAGGCACCATAGCAGCAAGGGCAGCCCCGAACGTAGCGGTTTTTATTATGAATTCACGCGCGTCTCGCGCTCACGCGAGCACAGCAGCGGCGCAACCTCACGCAGAAAATTCATGTGTGACCCTGCCATTTTTGGCTCTTCCACCCGATGTGTGTCTGTGTGTGTGTGAAAACTAGAACGTCGATGAATCGATCTTTCGTCGTTGCGGTTCGCCACTCTCTTAAAATAAACAATTTGTGTGCTCCACGTTAGTGGTTGTTCCTTTTTTTTGTCGAGAGACAAATAGCTTGTGTAAAAAGATTACATTCAACGTTTACAAGGGCGATATAAATAACGTATACAGTGTTTGGGTTTTGCTCGTTATACGTGCGAAAGAAGAGTTACAGGTTGCAGGTGGAATTTCGTGTCGAGATTCGTCGGTACACCGGGTTACGGGAACCAACAACAGCTGAAATATTCGTGTGCGATATTTATTTTTAATTATAAAGCTTGATCCTCGCGTGATAATGTGCAAAACAACGTGTATATATCCTCGAGCGTCGAATTAACCGCGCCTGCACTTTCAATTAAACTCGCAACGCGGATAAAGTACGAGCGATGTTTTAATGCGAAATTTCATCTCTGTTATAATTATAATTAAAAAATTAAAGCAAAGGAAAACAAAAAAAAAAAAATAAAAACGAAAACCGATCTCCGCGTGTATGCGTGAAAGTACCATGTACGTGTTAAAGGGAAGTGGCCCGTAAGTGACCATGTAAATAACTTTTAACGCCCACCGTAAAATTGCACCACACACGTAACCTTTTACGTATACCCGCAAAATTCAATTTTTCGGTGTCGGCTCGATACACCTGTTCCACCATTTATCTCAAAGCCTACATAACCCAGCCATTGTCGATGTTTAATTGGATTCCGAGAAATAACCATATAGTACGAGGATTGCCACCTATAGAGGTGTAGTACAACGTACGGTCAATCGGCGACACGGGGAGTGAGGGACATAGAGGAAATAAACGAAAAATAGTGGGCGAATGTATCTGTGCCGATGATGCGAGACCGTCCGGCTGGTCTTTTCGACTCTTAAAAAGGCTAAGACGGTATAGGCACAACTGGCTTTCTCCAAAGGCCACTTAACCCGGTCCAGTAACATCCATCCATGTTATATACTGTCACGCCCGTGACATCTTCCCCCCCGCGCGCGCGCCATCGCGATATATCGCGAAAGATCTCTGACTCATGCGTATTTTCGTTTTCTAGGTATCATATTAAAGTCGTCAGTTTCTATCTCTATCTGCGTGTGTGTCCCGTGAATTCAAATTGCTCGATCTGCATACGCATAGTAGAGAAATTCGTAGACTCGTATACAGCACATTGTGTACGCAAAAAGGTCATGTATATACTTTTAACGAATTTGTTTATAGAGTATATCGATAATGCACTTTCGTCGTGAGCATACGCGTCTCATTAATATATCGATACCTCATAGACCAAAACAGATAGGCAACAAAGCAAAACGACCCGCGCACATGGACACATTTTCACTTTTATCCAGTATAAACGATAACGCACCGGCTCGACTCGCTCGCAGCAGCTAAAATAGCCCAACGAGTACAAAAAGGGGGGAAAAGAAAAACACAGAATCCAAGAGAGTCGCATCGGCCAATTCTCGCCCTATTAAGCACCTGATAAGCCACACGAAAAACCTTCCGTGTATATAAAGCCGATACAGTCACACAGTGTATATCTAGGCCGAGCGTCGCCGAACACTTTTTGTCTATATACCACAACGGTGGCTATACACTTTGCTTCTTTTTTTTGGCGCGCGCGTAAACACCGATTATATATGATTCCGTGGGTAATATAAAAGTAAAAACACGTCCTGGATTTCTCTACCGTGGAGATGCCTGTGTTATACGCAAATTAGTTGACGCCGTTAAAGCTAGACCAGCCAGAGAGAGAGAGAGAGAGAGAGAGAGAGAATGGACAGTTCACACTCTGGATGCTTAATGCTTATTTATGAGGCGTCTTTTAAAAATCGTTATAACGCACGGATATTATTTGGCGGAAATATTCGGATCTCCAACGTCGAGGGACCAAAAGTCTCTCTTTTTTTTTTCTTTTGAAATCTGTGTGTTTCTATATATATGTATATATCTTGCGCGTACGCGTTTTTTCCCCACTGCGAACAGTTTTTCTTTGGCGATGATACTTCTGGATGATTAAACTTTTCCCTCGTTTCAGAACGTTTCTTCTTTAATACGATGGGGTACTAAAAATACACGACGGAAAGTTTTTATGGTAGCAATTAAAAATGATAAAGGACTCGGACACTATGTTCATCAGTTAATTTCACAAAGCGTTACCTTTACCGCGACAAATTTTTTGCACTAACTTTTAAGTTCCGTTGCAACAATTATGGTACAGAGATCAAAAGTTGAATGTATTTCACCAGTGAGAATCGTATTTTTGTTAATTAATGATTGCATGTATGATTATTTAAAAATTGACGCATAATAAAATTCCTTTCAGGCTTCGTGTATAACAATTTATCATTATCGAACATCAGCGTGTAGTAAATTTTGGATTCCACGGAGGAAATGAAATAGCACATCGTGGGTTAAACGGCATGAGTCTCCAATATGTATAAATTCGTTATACACAGCCTCTCCCCCCGAGTCACGCGTCACTATAAACTCAACGGAACGAAAAGAGCTGCAGGGAATATTGTTTACTTTATTATATGTTTGAACAAAGTTCAAAGTCTCTCGCGAATTTTATTGCTATACGAAAGAAAAAGGATTTTGTTAATCGCAACGCATACTTGGCATGGAAATCAGGAGAAAGTGGGACGCGCTATAAGGCAAGTTATTCAAAGAAAACCAACTCCTATATATATATTTTCGTCGCTTTTGTCGCAGAAACAAACAAGTTGTCTTACATTTTTTTGTTAAATTAATAATAAAGTGATTTTCTTTTCTCTTTGGCATAGCGGACTGGGAACGTAAAGAACGGAAGACACGTGGCAGATGGTGATTCTGATGATAAAATAACGACCAAGAGAGAGATCCTTTGTAGAATGCAGTTTTCGTAGAAAATTGAGACAGGAGTTGAGCGTTTTGCTTAATTGGATGCGCCGTTAATATATATATATAAAGGTACTACGAGATTGACGTCATCTGGGAAATTAAAAAATGTTTAATTTAATAATATCAAAAGTACGAGCTCGTTATTGGCGTTATTGGTATAATCGTACTACTCTTACTTTTAGCGAATGGTCGTAATGTGCTTTTGATAAACTTTCATTGAACGAGCTGCGGGATCTATTCTCTTGCTATTATACGGGTAGAAAAACAACGAAGGTTACGAGAGCGATCCCGTGCCAGAGTTCCGTTCGTTTGCACTCATTAATTTTGTTTGAAGAGCAGCTTTTTCCTATGCCCGTGTAATCCAAAATGTTCCAGACTCTCATCCATCGTTAGATAAAGAAACATTTTTTATTCGAACAATTAAGTACATTCACTGTCGGACTAAATTCTAGTATCATAGAAATGTTTTTTTGTTTTAAATTAACTCCGCGTTGCAAAATGTAAAATGATCCGTGTCGATAAAGGTATAGGAGTAGAACACGGTACACCCCATCAAAATGCTAAGCGTGAAAGTGCACGAGTCCCTTTCGAATGTAAGGAAAGAAAATCAAGTCGGCCATTATACCGCGTTTATCGTGCATTTTCATTTGGTTGCATAAAATTACGTGGCCGCGACACGCAAACCCCGCAGTGTCATGCATTTATTTATTAAAAATATTGAATAGGTATCGCGTGGTTGGCTTGTTATATTCCCCGAGGAACATATATGGTAAACTCGGTATTTACAAGTATTTTTTTTCCTCCGTCTCAAATAGCTGTGTGGCCCTGTTTATAAGTTTGCGCTTGGAATGAGCTGCAGCTGTGGATATATTATGTGAAAGTTATTTACGACGAAAATGAATGATTGCGTTTGTTTGTGGTTGAGTGGATTGGTGTGTTGGGACGCGTTGATAGATATGGGAAATGATTGAATTGTGGTGAAAAGCGGATATATTGATTTTGCCGCTTTGTTCTATGGTGTAGCCGTTTATTACATGTTATTTTGCAACATATGTACATTTATCGATGATTGTAATTAATGCTTGACGAAGATTATCGTTACACATTTAGCCACTATTACAAATTACAATCTTTTAATTAGAATATTATCTCTTGCAATGCTTTTGAAAAAAAAAAAAAAAAACTAAAAGAATTCGCTAACGAAATATTTACCAGGTAAATTTACTCTTTACGCTTTTAGAACGCTAATTACGAATTCCAAGTCCATATAAGCTTAAAAATTCACACAGTCGCGGGCAACCTAAAAAAGACCGGAATACTAATTGGCGTGATAAAATTTCATTTTGCTTCCGCAACTTTGGTCTCTCTTCCATTGAATTCTCGTTATTGAAATTTGAAAATTCAATAATGAGATTCGTTATTGGTGCATATCGATCGAAGGTTATATTTACAAAATAATTACTGCTTCGGCATTGTGTACAATTATTTCCCAACTTTACTCGCGGCTCAACTCTTAAAATTGAAATCTAAAAGTTTGCATATCCTTTAAAAGCCAGAGCGATGCTAGTTTTTTTTTTTGCTTCCAAAGCTGAAGTGGAAGATGATTAAAATGTAAAATGATTATAAGAATAGATCAAGGATATATGGGAAGGCGAAGTTTGTGCTTTCATAGTAAACACATAGCCTCGGTGCTTTTCATTAAGTAAATGCAGCTGCTCGCAGCTTAGTCGGTAGGAAGACAGTAATATGCCAACTATATATACGTTGTTTTTTTAAGGGATTTCGCAAAATTTCTATAAAAATAACGTGTACTGCGTGTCGGGTATAAGTAACTCGATACGAAAGAAAATAACAATTCTCGCTACTGTAACTTTGCAATACCTTATTTTTATTTTCACACGTTAAATTTAGCTTTATCAAATTGAATAATGTATAGCTGAGTATATTTTTTGATCGAGAACCTGTTTGTGTTATACACACTTTCTTATAGAAATTTCCATCTCATTTTAAATTTTAACTAACAGTATAAACTAGGTAAACGCATATTAATACGAACTCGCAAACTAATTTACTATAAATTTCTCAATCCATTCATGTATCCTTTACAGAATGTCAGAACGAAAAAGAAACAACGATGTAATCCGCCATGTAAAAAAAAAAAGGAGAAAGAAACAAGCACGACCCGTTCGATCAGCTACTCCATCTATTGATCTAAAAAAGTTAATTTATAAATAATCAGGCGGCGCGATACAAAGCTTCTGTTAGCGGCAGGCAATGGCTTTTATCGCAACAAAGATGGCTTGCGAACAATCAGTGACGCGGGAGTTGAACGCAAGAGTCTCGCCTACGCGCGTGGTGTGCCAGTGACGTGTTGGGGATCGATAAGAGCATTCTCTGACGCTTCGGTTAATGGGGGGGATCGTTTAATAGAATGCTCAAACGGCTAATCGAGCTCCCTCTCTGGATAATCCCCGTGCGAAATTGGATTTTGCGTTCGAAAGGGCTTGGAAAGAAGAGTAAATATTGTTAATTGTGTGTCGTGTGACTATCGATTATAGTGTTTAATCTCCGTGGATATGTTACTGTTGAAAAGCTATGATAATAAAGTGATACAACTGCAATTTAAAATAATTCTATTTAGATATATCCTATTATAAATTTTTGTTCGTACAAACCAATCTAGATAAAATTATTCTGGAAACTACATATTTCATTTCAATAGTTCAACTTTCATTTTAATCCTTGTCATATGTTTATTATCGCTTGTTACACCGTTTCAAAGTGCAAAACACAGGTTTAAATTTGTAATTTTGACAGTCTAATAATGGTGTGTGGGTTATACTACAGTCCAGTCATTTGTAATTGAGTTTACTACCACTCGATTCGCTCGTTTTCATACTTTTTTTTTAGTGCCGAGGAAATAAAAAAAATACCGCTCGCTTTCAAAGTGCCACTGCCGCACCCACTAATAAAATAAAATGGACATATTACGGCTGTTACGCAATCTTTATACAAACATTAGAATAAATATTGCATATACAGTGGGTATGCAGTTTATCTAAGCTATACAAAGTGAATGAAATAAAGATTGGAAACTGAATATTCGCATGAAAATGGGATCTTTAAAAAAATACTGTGCTTATCGAAATTAGCAATCTTAAGCAGTTAAAAAAGTAGTTTTTGCATTTCGCGTATAAGGATACGATTTGCGTCACGCTCGTAATTGCAGTTGCAACGTCATACGCGCTACATTTCAACAAATCCCATCTTCTTTTAATTCTTGCACCACGCGTATTGTAAAAAGAAGAATACATCGTGAAATTGTTTGCACAATTCCAAATACCCACAGAATCAACAATAGCATTGAAATTCAGATAATCGATAAAAAAGCAGAGAGGGAGAGAGAGAGAGAAAGAGGAAGAAAAAAAGATAAAAAAGAAGGTGTACTGAACGCAATCAGAAAATAATCCCACAGTTCATTTCGTTATAAAGAGAATTTATTTTCATTATAAATAATAATAATAATTAATAATTAATAATTAATAATAATAATTAATAATAATATAATATAAAAACAAGAGTCGTCGCTTAGAATGAAGAGAGAAATATTTACAAATTACATAATATCCGATTAATCGAACGGCAATTCACAACCGTTCGCGCCTCTTTTTCTTTTCATTTATGTATAGGAATTAATGATAATAACCTAGGGGGTAGATGCCTGCCGTACACCGCGCACATCGCGCATTTATTACAAAAGGCGGGTAAAAGAAATTCGATGCGAAATACGCGATGCAATGCGCGCGCGGCCTGGCAGGTTAGATCACTGCGAAAAGTTCAAGAATCGATCGCTGCCATCGCGTGGAGCTTATAAGACACTTTTTAGTTCTTCATGGGGAGGGGAAAGTGCTGATAACGCGTGGATCTGATTCTATTACGGTAGTCGAAGTCCTCTGGCACTCTGAATCCGTCTTACGTCTCGATCTCTTCACATTCAGAATTGGAGTATCTGGTTGATCCATTCCCGGAACTCGGAGATTCGCGTGTAGACACCGGGCTGATTTGGTTCAGCGCAACCGATGCCCCAGCTGATTACGCCAGCCAGTACCCATCGCTTGTCCCGCTTCCTCTGGATTACCAGTGGTCCTCCGCTGTCGCCCTAAAATAAGCGGGGGGGGGGAATAGAAATCTGTATATTCGAGGATTTGGAAATTGCTTGTACAGGGTTCGACTAAGTTATTTTCAAAGATAGAAAGCACCTATTCAATTCTCTTGATTGAATAAAGAATATTTACTTTAGAAGTATCTGAAAATCGAGATAGCAGAAGTCCGATTTATGTAAAATTCGATGTCGGAAGTGTTTTCAAAGCGCTAAAGTTTTGATTTAACTTTCAATGTAACACCTAATACTAAATTAACTGGAAGCACTACAGCAATATTACTTTATCCATTATACATTTTGTACAAGGCGTATCCCCTACAACGTATTTTTATTGTGTGTATGTATAGTTACTAAAAAAAATTGAATTAAATCAACCCAAAATAGTTTGAGAATTCAATTGCTTTTGTTACCAAATAGTTCTACTGTTAATAAATGAACAAAAATATCTTTTAGAAAAGAATACCTTCCGGTAAAGTAAATCTGATATTGAGCTTATTGCATAAATCTGACTTATTTTAATTTTTGTCTTTCAATCAGTTACATCGTAGCAGTGCATTTTTGCACTATAAATTTACAAGAATAACAATTCTTTAAAATTATATTATCTCTTTTTCTTTCAACGCATAGAAATAAACAATAAAGTAGAAATTTCATTTATAAAAAGCAAGGATATTATGATTTACGGATACAAATTTGCGTACTATATAACTAATCCAATCGCACGTCAATGTTAAACTACATAAGGTATATAGAGAATGCGAGAATGAAATTCTCGCAGGTTTACCTCACAGGAGTCGAATCCACCTTTCCGCCAACCGGCACAGATGAAAATGTGGGGTATGTGCTCGATGTATCCGGCATTCCTGTACATACCCTCGCAGACCGAGTTATTTATCACCGGCACGGCGACTTCCTGCAGTACCGACGGCAACGGCCCATCTGCAATGTACAACAAAACACATCATACACACACACACACACACACACGCAGACACCGAAAGGGTACAAGCATCCTCGACTAAAAATAAGAAAAAAAGAACTTACCTTCGTAGAGTCTACCCCAGCCAGTAACGAAGGCCGTCTGTCCAACGTAACCCTCGTCGTCGTCGGGTATACAGATCGGCAGTACGTTAGGCTGGAAGGGGAGTATAGGCTCGTAAAAGCGCATAAGCGCAAGATCGAACTCGAAGGTGCGCGGATCGAAGTTCGGATGGCTGGCCACTATCTGTACCCTGCGCTCCTGGAAGCCGTAGGGCTCCTCCTCGTTCCCCAAATCGTGCTCGCCTATTCTCAGCAATAGGTCGCTCGGTAATACACTGCAATCCGACACACACACACAGACAGCCGTTAATATACATATATATGTACGCGTATATAGACGGGATGAAAGAAAAATTGTTGGTGCTGACTTACTTTTGGACGCAATGAGCAGCGGTGATGGCCCAATTCTCGTTGAGCAGTGCCGCACCGCACTTGTGGAGGTACGTCGAGGTTCGCCATTGACGCAGAGAGATCTGCAAAAATGGAGACGGGTGACCTTTGAGCGATTTTTTTTTCTTTTCTTCTTCTCTCTCGCGTGCACGCGAGTGCGAGTGTGTGCAGATATGGGAAAGAGCGCGCGAGAAAAAATGGAAGTAAACGAGGTTGTCGCGACTCTATATATATAGCTGAGTCACAATAATTATCGTATATAGCAACGATGCGCCTTTTTTCGCTGTCTTTGAAATACCGAACAAACACTTTGTTTCTTGAGTTTAATCGCTCATCGAAGATAATACGAATTCATATTTGATTATCAAATGTTTTTGGACTTTCCGTGATTGGAAACTTATTACATTGCAGGTAGATCGTCTGTGGGATAATCACGCGAGTGCACGAATGAGATAATTTCGCGCCAAAGTCGTTCAAAATTATAACAATGTATAGTATAGACACTCGTTAGCTTAAAAATTATGCAAACACGCTACACGATTTCGTCGCAACAGAGCGAAAAATATATCTGCCGTAGATTCCGATCGCGACAAACAGCATTTAAATTTTCACACTATCACACTATAAACCGCACTAAAAGAAACCCGTCGTAAAAAGTTATTTCCACCGGTCGCAAAATTCAAAACTCATCGTACTACACCAGAAACAAACATCCCTGGGGATAATACCACACACACAGGCAACAGCACGTTAAACGAAAAAAGGCTGATTAAAGCGCTACATAAGCGCGGGCCTCTGCCAAACAATTATCCAGAAAAAGCAAAAAAATATAATAAGTGTGTGGGTACGTTACCTGCCAGGGCCACTTGCCGAATGTGCTGCCGTCGCCGCCGACTATCCTCGACTCCGGGAACAGTCGTCGCCCGCAAACTGCAAGTATAAACATCGTCGAATTCATGCCTTTGAGAAGATTCGCGTGTCTCATCGCGGCGGCCATGTTGGCGAACATGCGTACACCATCGCTATATAGTTACATGTTATATCGGGGGATCGGGCGACCGGAGGAACCGGTATATCCTTATATACGCGCACTCTTTCGTCTCTCTCTCTCTCTCTTTCTCTCTCTTTTTTAAAATGAGTCTGCGGTTGTGTATGTGCCGCGCGTAAACTGCTTCTTTTTTTTTTTCCCGTGTGGTTATATTGTCCGTTCACCCTGCTGTACGCGCATTTTTTCTTTTCACAAATTTTTTTGTACGTTGTGTTTCTTTCGAAATGTTCGCTCTCTGTGGCTTTCTTTGAAAGTTTAACGATGAGCCTCGGTATCTCGTTATTTTTTGAATTTACAGTTACACGATAATGAGTTTTGACTACTGGTCGTTTTTGGTTTCTTTGTTTCACGCGAGAATAACAATGCTATATGTTTTAGTTACATTAATTATACCGCGAGAACAATATATAGTAACGGATACCAAACTTATAGTTTTATTTTACTATATCTGCATATTATAAAATCTGTTACTGGGAGTCTAATCTGCGTACACCAATAATACAGTTCATTTGGCTAGGAATTGCGGTATACGCTACTACATTTCGACAATAACTTATTAGTATTTAAGTAGTGTAAGGTCTACTAAGAGTGAGTTGAATAATAATTGCCCACGTGAAAATAATTTGTAGATACGGTCAATGCATTGCAAACACTATTTTCAATATATAGATCATTTATGGGAAATGCTAAAATCGATATATCAGAAATATACATCCACAGAACGGAAACAATACTCGTACAATATAGAAAAACTATGGCTATTATGTGGATGCATTGTATACGCTTATTTCAAAATATGTGACCTATACATGTCCCATATATCCTGAAACTTAAATTATTTATAATTTCTCACACACTGTACGCCTTGTAAATATTATTATTAATGAAAAATTATTTTAGTTTAAGCCAAAATATTTCATAGTTTCAATTTCGCTCATATTTAAACCATCTGTTTTGAAACGAAGTTAATAAATCGGATGCACATATTAGCCATACTTTCTCAATACTTAATGTAAGTATTGCTCCTGCTTTATGGATATATATTTTTCATAATGAAACATATCGGTAAATATTAGTATTTCCCATAAATCCACATATTAGAGATAGTTTTTGCAATATATTGGCTATGCAAATCTTTAAAAATTTTTGTTGAAATACAATTATTTCAGTATAATTATTTAGT
Organism: Megastigmus stigmatizans; assembly: GCA_900490015.1. Taxonomy (NCBI): domain Eukaryota; kingdom Metazoa; phylum Arthropoda; class Insecta; order Hymenoptera; family Megastigmidae; genus Megastigmus; species Megastigmus stigmatizans. The sequence continues at coordinate 38,390 of UELV01175769.1, read as the reverse complement.
ATTATTTTATCATAAAATTAAATGTATAGTAATCAGAAGTTTATTTATAATTAGAATTTATGCAATGTGTTATTAATACAATACCTATGTTGTATTTTTTGAGCTTTAAATTAATTTCTAAAATTACCTATTATTATTCTTCATATGAATATAGTCTTTGATTATTTATATATAACTATATTAATAGGTATCAAAAAAATTACTTTAATAAGCTGCCACGATAAACTCCAATTTTTAAACCTTTTTATACGCGCCAATAAATCATCGCGTTTAACGTTCGATACGTACCATCTTTAAAATTGGACATGTTTAAGGGTGCGAAGACAGACTCCGTGAAGTCTGGTGATACTGTAACGGTCGCCAATGTCGAGAGCATATCGACGTAAGTAGTTGGTTGAGTGGTAACTCGTTGAGTCGTTGTCGTGGGTGGCCTCCTTGTCGTCGTTGTACTTGGTCCTGCAGGCTTGGCTGAAAAGGCACATTCGAAGGTAATTTATGAGGATTACGAAATTGATTATTCGGTTACATTATGTTTCCTGTGCTTTTACATTATAGCGGTTAAATTTTATCTAAGTACTTTGTATCAATGAAAGCGTTAATTTTGGTGGTCTTAATGAATGAACATTATGTCTCTCTGGCAGGATTAATGACAGGAAAACGATCGTTATGGCGAATGAAAAATCTATACCTCCTATTTTTACTTTAGATAATATTGTTGAGAGAGCATAAAAACTTATAACTGTACAATTATTTTTAAAGTCAGTGCACTTGCCATGCAATAAAATTAATCTGTACCGACACTTTCTTTTCGACCATCTAAATTCACGACTTCTTTATAATGTTAATTTAGCTGAACTACTTACGCGAGGCGGATGGAGCTTTGGTCGTAGACGTGACCGGTTTAATATCCAAATCTGCCTCTGATTCTTTTTCGGTAGTGGGCGATTGTATTATTATCCAGCCGTCGGGTGTTGTTATAGGGGTCCAGTCAGTTTCCGTGGTGTCTGAAATTATTACGTCAATGTAAATTTTACTATTCGCCAAGATTACCGTTTGGGTTAAACAGCGCATTAGATAGAAATACAATGCTCACGAACGTAAACGTTACTTTTTGCATATAATTACTCCCAAGTAGGCTTAATTTCATACGCAATAATTTACCGTGCATAATTTTGCGCGATAAAAACTAACCAGCCACGATACAGTTATTAAGAACTCGTTTCGAAGCCTTTTTCGAACCACCATAGTGCTCCTAGCTTCGTGAAAGTTTACAGTTTGTTTACAAGCGCTACCATATGCACGTACACGAATACATTTCTCCGCGTCTCCGGACAAAAAAAAGCAGAGGGAGCTACGGCTGTATTGGGCATTTCTCGGGGTATATAGGGATCACGCGAGAGATCGCGGAAAACAACAGTCGATAGGTATACAATTAACTTAGGAATGCGCAGCCGAAGTTCTATATATATATATCGGGGATAAAGTGCTCGAAAAGAGTTGAGAGAGCAAAGTGAGAGCGTACGAGAGATGCAGCACAGAGACGGAGTGAGAGAGAGAGACGATATATATGAGAACATGGATGATTGCGTGAACGAGAGGAAGAGGAGGAGAGAGAGAGAGAGAGAGAGAGAGAGAGAGAGAGAGGACGCGAATGAGTAAGAGAGATTACGGTGGATTGTAAAACCGTTATAGTGTCTCAACCCAATAGTACCTCTATCTGCTCTTCGTATTTTTCTCTCTCTCTCTTTCTCCTTTTTCTCAATGAGACGTAAATATAATCTCTAAGCTTAGAAATTCTCAACCGATAATTCACATTGGTTGCGTAAGCCAATGATAATTATTATACCTGGTAATATCGAGGAATATTCGGGTGTTTTCGTTGAGGTCTCAGCATCGTCCGTGTACGAGGTCCACGTAACCAGTCCCGGTATCATGGTAGTCTGGTCAGCCTCGTTGTCCACGAGCTCAGCGTCGATATCGTTCGACACCATTGTAACGGTGTTGGTGGTGGCGCTCGACGTCGAGCTCGTTACGTTTTTCCGGCTTGTCGTAGTGACACTTGTCGGCCCAGGCGTCGTCGTCGTCGCGTGTGGTTGCGTTACCGGTTTTGTACTCGCCTCTATCGTTGGTCTCCTCGTCGTCGTCGTCGTGGTTGTTGTTGTTGTTGTCGTTGTTGTTGGGACAGTGAGTTTTACTGTGGTTGCCGAGGGAATAATCGCGGCTACAGTTGCCAAGCTCTGCTTGATCGGTTTCTCCGTTGGTCTCTCCGTCGTTGTACCGCTTGGAGGAACTCTCAGGGTTGTGGGTCTAGTCGTCGACGGTTCTGGTTTGGATTGATATTTGGTTGTAGTCGTGGATGCTGGTGTCGAGGCAGATGATGACGATGCAGAAGAAGAAGAGGAAGCCGTCACTGCTGGCCTTCGAGTCGTAATTGGAAGTTTCGTTGTGGATGACCCAGTGGTTGGCCGAGACGGACTCGTACTCGTCACATTTTTCCTGGAACTGGTAACTGTGGGCCTTCTCACGGTGGTCGTGATTCTCGGCGGCGATGACGTTGTCGTCGTCGTTGGCAGTGGCCTTCTGGTAGTAGCAGAGGAAGGCCTCTTGGTCAACACCGTGGTTGCAGGCTTTTTAGTCGTGCTCGTAGAAGCAGCAGCGGTACTACCACTCGTCGTCGTGCTGGGGATAGTAGTGCCGCTGGTGGTAGTAGTGGTAGTGGCACTAGCAGTAGTAGCCGCGGAAGTTGCAGTGGCGGTAGCAGGAGCGACGGTAGGAGGACGAGTAGCAGTAGTAGTTGTAGTTGGTTTAGTAACGGTCTGAGGTGGTCGTCTAGTTATCGTGGATGGCCGCTTGGTTGCCGTTGGCGGTCTCTTGGTTGTATTTTTAATGGGTTTCTTCGTCGTCAGGGGTTTCCTCGTGGTCGACGGCTTCGGTGTTGTTTCCTCGACTTTGTTCGTCGCGCTGGTAGCCGTTGCGGTGCTCGGAAGATGACTCGTTTGCGTGGTGGTGTGCGCGTAAGTAGCCGTTGTCGCGTTTCTCGGCGGGAACCTAGTTGCCGGTGGTTTTTTCTGACTCGTAGCCGCGGTCGAAGTGGGTCTCGTCGTGGCATCAGTTGATGGAGCTTTCTGAGCGGTCGACGTGGGAGAACTACTCGAGACATTGCGATGAACCGTTGTACCGAAACTAGGCCTCGTTGTTTTCTGCAGTTCTGGCGTCGTAGTAGTTCCAGCGGCAGCCGAAGTTGGCCGTACGGTAGGTATCTTGCTGCCGAATTGAGCCGTGGTCGTTGTGGTAGGCGAATGAGACGACGACGGCCTATTGAATGAAGTCGACGGGCCCTTTGTCGACGTGAAAATGTAAGCCGAGGTCGCTGAGGTGCTATCCGGGATGGAGGAAGAAAGTACGGGAGCGGTGGTAGTTGGCCTCGGCCTCGATGTCGCCGGTCGCAAATTAGGAACATTCGGTCGCTGCGGTCGCCTCGTGGCAGCAGCAGCTAAGGCATTGGTACTGGACTCGGTCGCGGGCCGCTGGTCCGATGCATTTTGCACAGTCTGGAATGTGGACAGTCTAATGGATTCGGTAGTCGCCTCGAAAACCCCGATCGGCTTCTTCGTCCCGATCTTCGTGGGCTTGGTTTTTGCTGGCTCGGTGATTCTCGACGTTGTCGGCTCGGTCGGCTTCGTTATGGCAGTCGCCGTCTGCAGTACTGGCCTCGCCGTGGGCTTTAGTTTGTCCACGTTTCCTGGGATATCATTGCTCTCGACCGATTGCGTTGTGCTGGTAGTGAGGAATGGCTTAGACAGAGACAGGGGATTGTCGACGTCTATCGTATTATCCTGTGGGAAGATATCGGGTTCGTCCTCGAGTTTGCAGCAGCTCCCGAAGTAGAAGCGATCGATACAGGTGCCAAGATGCGTGCCATTCGCTTTGGCGCACGTAAAGGCGAACATGCATACTCCTGTTTCGCCTGTCCTCCGTGAGACGCATGGCAAATGCCTGATGTTCCTTCCCGTTCCTTGAATAGAGAAGACATTTGCTAATTTTAGTACTTTTGTCGGGTGGCATGGTGAAAAAATGTTTATTACAAATGGAAAAATGACAATTTATGGCAGAGTATAGTTTGATAAACAGTGTAAAAAGGAGGTTTGATGTAACGTTATTAAATTTTTTTAGTCTATCAACTTTGTGATAAACTTTATTTTGCTTTAGTATATCAGAGCAATGTCAAGTGCAAATTACTTTTAATAACGCTTCATAAATTTAAGCTTGAGCAGTGCACACGCAACACAGATTCTTCGATAAGAAGGCAAGTAACAACTTTTATAACGTTTATAAAAAAATAACTAAAAACGTATGTTAATCTGATTATTTTATTTGATCATAAATAAATATTCTAATATCAGTGCACTATAAATTTTGAAGTACAAGAGCTGAAATTATTAAATATATTAGTTGTTAAAAAGATGTTTTTCAAATTTTCATCAGCCTTATAACATCTACATATTATGCATTGAACAAGTGCTAAAATCTGTTTTATTAGTTTCACGAAGCCGCAGTTTCTAGAATTGTTTTAGGGAATAAGATTTTCCATAATACGTCTCATCGATGATTTATAAGGCATATAAAAGCAACATTCTTAAAAATTGGATATAATCTTTCTACTTTAAAAACAAGTTTTTCTTGCGAACGAGATATATATTTATAGAATCGTACACCCCCACGATTTACAAAGAAATGTTTAGCAAATATCATTCTGGCATACACTTTAAATTGTACCATCTATGAAATAACTTCGCCCTTACAACATAATTAGCGAATACTTGAGAAATTTTTAATTTGGTATTGCAAAATAGTTTTATGAAAATCGTTCAAAAAAGTCTCTGGAATTGCATCCACTGCTCACAGGAATTTGAATATTTGTAAAAATGCAAATTCTAATAGTCGTACTGTATTTATTATAAATAATACCAGGCGGAATGTCAGAAGTACCAGTCGCTATCCAGAGAAGAGAATTGATGTCAGCTAGAGACTAGCATCGAGGTACCGTTAAGTTTCGATGTATGAGCTAGTTGCCCGAACGAAAAAGTAGGTCAAAGTCATACCTTAATGTTGCCACTAAACTTTATTTTACTTTATAGTTAGTCACCCGGTATAATCATGGCTCTTTTTTTTGTTCAAATTCCTTTTATTTTCCCAGTTCTTTTTTTTTTTTGTTCGCCACCATGATCGACTCCCAAGGAAGTTCCCCGAGCATTCCTGACCGTGAAGAGAGCGAAGCCAAATGACTTGACGCGGTTTGATTCTATTTCTACCCGAACGGACGCGTATATAAATTTTCTATCATGTCGTTTTTTGTTCATAAATGTCGGGTTTTTTTCTCTGTCGTTCTAGATACTATGATGAAAAAGGTTATTTTGATCCTAAAATGTTTAACCTTAAGAATTTTGTTATTCTTTAATATAATTCAAAAACAGTAAATAAATTGAATGTGCAACAATGATTTAATGATACTATTAATTCTAAGTATTTTATCAAATCTCTTTATGGTTTTGTGTCACAATCCTTTTCAATAAGCTACAATTCAGTACGCTATTGGCATTTATATTATTTTACTAATTACATTATAATTGTCATAATGAATTGAAGAAAGCATTCATACATACATCTTCACTTAGTGATAATATTTATTACATTTAATAATTATAATGCCAGATGTAATATAAAATTTAAAAAAAAATGAATTACGGTTATAAACGAACTAAAACCCGCATGAATATTTAAGAAATTTGTTTTGACATACTCAATCAGATATTAATTTGTATTATTGTCATAATCGTTTATGGAAAGTGGGCAATTAATTTGATTCTCGCATTCGGGGACGGAACACGCGAGCAGAGACGCGATCTCAATACATAATATCGAGCGATGTGGTGTGGTTGACAGCCATTAAAAAAAATAACCAGAAACGATTTGATACATAATTTATGCAGAATAGTATGAGATTTTCAACAGGTTTTCTTATACATATTGTGACAAATAAGAAATAAAATAAAAGTAAAGTCCTTTTTAAAAATAATTGTTAAAATTAGTTTTGCGGTCAATAAGGTATTTGTGACTAGAAATTTAATTCAAAATCCATGTATACTTGTACATTTTGGACTTGTAAAAAAAAATTTCTATAAATCAAACTCAGCTCGCTCATAATTTCAAGTTCTTCCTTGATATTCAAAAGATGATATTCAACGAATGTCCAAATTTTCTATCCTACGTTTCAATATTACATTATTTCCATAGTCTGAAAATTGAATGAAATATTTGCTCTAAAACTCGCCTCCCGCATCGATTTGAATATTCGAAAGTGCAAAGGCGGACAATGCGAATTTGTTTCAAGCCCGACGATTAACATATATCAATAAAGAAAATGAATCGGTCTAAAAACAGTAGGCCATAATCGGACAAGTGCGGTATAGGATGGTTTGTGGGTCAGTTGGCCAACGCGCCTAACGTGCGCTCTCGAAATAAAGAAAAAAGAAACAAGAAAAAGAATCCCTCCATCTGGTTTTGCATGCAAAGAATGTGTGCTAGCGGAAGTGTCGCATGAGTCACACCAACGAGGAAGAGAGCTTCGAGGAGAGTTGGAAGAAGGAGTACATAAGTCGGTTGTCTTTCCGTCGGAGCAAGTGGTATGTACGTATGGGATCCGGCACGAGTAGTGAAAACGTCATTCGAGAAGAGACGTGACGTGACGCCCGCGCACATCTGATGACCCGAAATTTTAGAAGCTGTATCGAGAGAGAGAGAGAGAGAGACGGGGAAAGTCTCCGGTGAATATAGCGGAATTCTTCGCACTGCAAAGTTCTGTATAATAGATGACGAACCTTTTGCCTAATTTGTGTCTTTAGCTGGCAGGGATTGTTTTCCCACAAATATGTACAAAGCGATTTGATATACGTATATAAAACAATAAAGAAAAATACACACAGAACACGATTGCAATTTGAGTTCGAGGCGTTCAAGGTATTCCAATGTAAGCATAAAAATTAGCTAACATACCTCTACGTAAATACACACACACACACACGCGCGCGCGCGCGTTAAACGTTCATCAACCGAAGCGTTTAATAATCATTTTAAACCATTCTCGTGATTTCCCGTAACCGTGCAATAGACCACAGCCTTTAAGCAAATGTGGGCTGCAAGCGAATCATTAAGTAGCGTCCCCGATTTACGCATCCTTCACTATATAGGTTCACAACCCGTTTAGACCAGCAATTAACCAGCTCCTTCTTTTTTTTTGCCTGACTCCGAATTTTACGAACGGCCTTCACGCCTCTCTATCCTATATAGATTCACAGTTAGAAACCGTTATCACCGTTAATTCAAATATAGCCGCGAGTTCGGAGATAAAACGCTCGCGCGCGCACAAATATGTGGGCTAGGATATGAGCGACATTAAGTCGAAATCTATCCGATGGAATATCCGAGAGGCTGAGAAGTTGATGATATATATATATATATCGAAGTAGCTGTATATGTTTTACGTATCTCTCCTATGGCTGCTGTCACTGAATAAACTTGCTTTCGCTTTTCACACAATGTCAAAATCCAAGATCTACTAGGTATATATAGCTACAGACTCTTAACTTAAACTGTATACGACGAGAAAAATTATCGTTGAACTTTTATACATAGACTAAAAGATGTCTATACGGTTGTCCATCATCCCGATTCTTCCGATAGTTGGCATGAATTCCCAGAGCCAATGAACCCAGAGGAAAAAAATATCTCGATTCCATCGAGATTCTATCGTGACGCGTCCTATATCGATCAAAAATCCGAAACTGTAACTAAATAGCCGGCAGTGAAGCTTCTATAGAGACGAAGCCGCCAGTGAATCACAAAGGACAACACTGACGTTTGCGTGAATTTGCCTACCAATCCATGACCCGTTACTCCGACTCACGGCTTCGCGCAGTTATAAGAAAAAGAAGCAGCAGCCAACAGCAGCGGATAGAGAGAGAGAGAGAGAGAGAGAGAGAGAGAGCCGTAATGGAAGCAAGCGACGACCTTTCGTGCATCTTGTGTAACGGTCTTATATGTTTAGGGTTCCTTGGCCAGCCAGAGAGAGAGAGAGAAAGAGAAGAGAGAGGCGTGGCTAAGGAGAAATTGCATAACTCCGAGCGCCAGCTCCTTTTGTCTTCTTTATGGTGTATGCGCGAGAGAGGATGGACACGAGGATGAAAGAAATTTGGCCCAGTTGCAGGGAAATTTGTTTGCGTCGTGGCGTTACCGTTTTTTTCTTCCGAAGATTTCCATGCCTGAGAATCTGGTCGCTCTGTGTTACACTTCTGAACGAAGTATTGCTATATATCGTTAATAACTATTGACAATTTGCAGGTTTAGCAAGCTCTCGGATACCAAATGGTCTTTAAAAGTTATGTAATTAAAGCACATCCACTTTAAGACCGAGTGAATCACGCAATGAAACAATTACACTGATCGATTGCGTTGCAAAGGTTACGAATAAACGATAAGCGTTCAAGATTTAAAATGATTCCAAGTACTTATCTGCGCACGATTCGACGTAAGCGTTGCGCTATGTACATTGAACTACGGTCTTTAAAACACAGTTATACGCATCGTCGTTTAGAAAATCATCAGTCCATCTTTCACTACAAAACGTCTATAATAAAACACATTTATGGACCAAACGTATACTACTCGAAAATTGAATGTTCAAAAGTTTTACTACTCGCAACATAATAAAAAAAAAAGAAGAAAAAACATAAAGAGAAAAATCTAGTTCTTCGTTCTAAAAGTCTATTACAGGCACCGAATCCCTTTAAATTCCAAAGTACACTGTCAAATTTCCATTCGATCCTTGACGTATATAATATAATACGTAAAACGAGAGACAAAATAATTCTGCAGAATGAGTCTCACCTCCTGTAAGGAACTGCGGCACGAAGACGGGCGTAGCCAGGACTAGGTGGTGCAGCAGGAAGTTGCAGGCGAGGCTTAGGGCCCAGAAGTGCCTGTGGCGCTGTCTCATCTGCAAAATACAAATCAAAAAGCGAGATATAACTTCTGGGATCCTCGTAATTCCGTCGATGTTTGCGCATTACATATATATATATATATAAGTGGGCGATATATAAAGTGTACGGGCCGCGCTACGCTTGGGGGATATACCTGAGAACCTTCCCACGGGAATGGGGATCGGTATAGAAAACCTTGCGTCTGACTATTGCCTTATAGCACACAGTCATCCTGTAATTACGCCGTCGGTTCAAGGTCAGATCCCAAGCTTCAATGGCTTTTTCACCTCGGCTCTTTTTTTTTTTTGTGTGTGTGTAGTGCGCGAGAGCCGCGAGAGCCACATCTCTCTCGGCCCTCTTAACTTACCGGATATACACAGTGTTAACGCACTGTGGCAGGCCAGACACACACACACATATACAGTCGTGTTGTGATTTACGTGGATTCTCAAGCTTTTCATAGCTTATTGTTGTGCGTGGTACTACCGCAAAGAGCGTAAAAGGATAAATAATGGTATATTATACATATATATAGAATTAATGGATTGACGGTCGTCTGGTGGTTATTGTGCGCTTTGAGCATTCGAAGGTTCGCGCGTACTCGTATAATGTGATTCTGTATATATTATATCTTTGACGAAACAATTTGAGTTGTATAATTTCGGTTGAAAGTTTATGCACATCGCATTCGCCCAATCGGTGTTTATCACAATGTTTATTAGATATTTTAAGCTTAATCCGTAATAGACATTCTACTTGTAAGCCCAAATTAACTAGCTGCGCTTTCACGTATAAATAGATTATAACAACTTCATCTTTACGTATACATATAGAGGCATAATTAATTTAAGAAAAAGTATACAACAGTTATAAAATGCGGCCGTTGAGCAATAGAAAATCCGTCGCGCGAGATTCGCGGAAATATTTCAGACTCGAGATTTAAGGTGTATAAGCAGCGAGAATCTTTGTTGTCGACCTTATCCGAGGCGTGACCGCGTTTCACAGCGAAAGAGAGAGAGAGAGAGAGAGAGAGACGGCGAAATGAAAAGAATTTAAGGTCAATGCCCAGGAGTGCTGCTGCTGAGAAACAGAATTATTTAGCCAGGATATCTCTCCGCGGATTCGCAAACCTCGCAAGCCACAAGTACATTGAACCAACTTTCCTGTAACAAACAAGGGTTATTAAACCCTATAATAACGACCGAGCAATCCCGCAGCCCTTTTTTCCCCTCCAAATACAAAACCGATACTCTCGTAGTTACCCCGCAACGTTTCTGCCAATCAGTTTTCAATATAAATAAGTCTAAAGCTCGAGCGTAAATCAACCAGATGCGATTTACAATAAACTTCGCGTCACGTTGTTAAACCAGCGTAATTCCGGTTGGTCCATTATATATTCGTTTCTGTTCCATAACGGTTTAATACCACTTTCGTTTAAATAGATAAAACACGAACTACCGCGGCGCACAGGTATGTATGGTATACGGGCGCGTTTCTGGATGTATCGCAGCCGCCGCGCGAAGTTATAACGGCTAGGAGCCATAGATCCACGACAAGTTCATTCTCTGACATAATGCTGTACCAGGAGAGTTTGTTCTATACACGTGTCTCGTGCGCTCATTTAAAATTAAATCTTTGATTTTCAATCTGTATCTAATACTGAAGAGAATCTCTCTAGCGCGGTGGCTTCTGCTCTCGGTCGAGAAATCACTTTTAAATTCATCCTCTCTCGTGCGCTCTCCTGCGTTACAGCTACAATAATAATTTAAGAATTTCGAGAAAAACTGGTTCTGCTTTGCTTATTATTACGTCGTTCCTTCTTCTTTTATTATTTTTTTTTTAAGATTCCTTTTTGAATATTGCATACTTATCGTTGGAGGATTGCAATCGGTTGTTGGGGAACGAATTATATCGACTTTAGTTGTTTACTGTATAAATTGGCACTCTTCGTCGCTGAAGATAGAATTTTATCTGATATCTAATCGATAAGTATTGGGATTCCCGCGGCCTACGAATTCAACACAAAAGCTTATTTTCCGATATTTATATAAATGGAAAAAAGGAAATAATGAATCTTTAAGGTATAGAGAGTCTACCCAGCTATAATCACGGATAATTACTTTTCTCCATCATGAAATGTGTAGAGATATATATTTCAATTATAGCTCTATGAAAGCTAGGGCTATAAATATCTCATTCCCTAGATAAAATCTGACGAACGCAAAAAAAGGTAATAAGCAAAGTATTTAAATCAGTTTAAAAGCTTCTGAACAGCATCTGGATATGTTATAACTGTATACTGCAAACGTAAATGCTACTATTTCAATAAAATTCCTACACCTATAGATCTATCTAAAAATTATAAAAATTAGCATAACTGGGCGGCTACTTGGACTAGTTAAATTATGCGAAGTTATTAAATAAATGTATTACCACTGGATACACGTTAATGAAATTCGAGACAGTCGCACGCACTGAATCCAGATAGGTAAATTAACACATATTCGAGCGGGTACGTATATTATATCTAAAACACGCGCGCACCCACATATACTGGTAAATAAAACACGGTTTTCACGCGTTATAATGTCAAAGATAAGCCCTATATAGTTTTGGACAAAAACTTTCGACTAGAAAAAAAGAAAAGGCCCTTCAACCAGAACCTGACCTAGTGAAACAATTGTTACACCTTGTCACACCGTGGTATACAATGAGAAACACGAATCTTTGACGAATCGGTCGCTGAAAGGTATCACACCGTTTAATCCCGTTCTATATAACCAAAACATCAAGCTGCGCATCGGATAAAACAGCTAAACGTCGGGTGGATGACAAATCGAAAGTGTGCCACACAGTCGGCTCCGTCGACATCACCGATTTTCAATACCAATAACCGACAGCTTGTAACTGGCAACCGGTAACCGATCGCACACACAAACAAACATGAGATATTAATTTTATAGGGTATATGAAGCGATGGTTTACGCGACGCACGACGAGTCATTGAATTCGTGAAAGTCGATTCGTCGGCGGCGGCATTCGTACGACATGAGAAGTGTGGCGACGCGATGGGCCGCACTATACAGACACATACACACACACACCATCGCGTTTCATAAGTACCGCTATTTCGCTGTGCTGCGGATATATACGGGTTAAACCCGGCACACAAACTTTCTGCTTTATGCGATACGTTTACGGTACACCGATTGTCCGTGAAATCCCGTAGCACACAGTATACAGCCGCGCTGCTGCTGCTCTTTTTCTTTTTCTTTTTTGACCAAAACGCGGAAAAATCGGCTTGGTGACTTCGGCTTGTAACGAAAACACGAGTCTAATGGATAATGTCTTTGATGATTTGCTGTAATACTGTTTTTTCGTAGAAGGCATATTTTGTAAAGAGGTCTTTGATTTAAACGTTGAATGTAGTTTTGGGGGTTTTTAAGATGTGAAGTATTTGTGTGGAAATTTTCGGTTGTCAAAGAATGAGGACATTAAAGATTTACTTTCATAATTTTATTCTTTAACCCGTTAACGGCTGAGGGTATAAATCATTTTTTTCAACTTTATGAGCCTTTTTTTGTGGTTTATATTAGGTTTACGAGAACTTTGAGTTGACCCAAGAAAATGAATAGTTGATTTCGATCTTATTTACATATTTATTCTACGAAATTTTGAGATTATTGTATAAAAACTTGGTAAAAGAAAAACTGAAAAGTGTAAGTGAGTCCTAAAGGACTCCACCAATACAAACGAGTTAACATAACTTTAGATTATGACGAGATAAAAAATGAAAGCTTCTTCGCGGTTTGGTTTAATCGTATATCAAATGAATTTACGGAGAATAATATTGACTAATCTTATCATCGGCAAACGATATTTAAAGGAAAACACTCAGTGAAGTAGTAAATACACTGGTCAAGTACGAAGATATGCAGCATCTTTCTCCTTTACATTAGCATTCCAAGATTGATGCCAAAGTGCTCGCAGCTTGTTAAGAAATTTCCCGCACTCTTGAATAATTTATTTAAATAATTACTTTAAAAGCTCTCGAAACGCAAGACGGTTACATATTCCTATAACCGATTCGTATATAATGCTCCGCATTTTGCGTTCCGAACCTCAAGTTCACAATCACTGTACAATTACTTTAAATAAAAGATGCTCAGAGTATTAATCTATTTAAATAAATAATGAATTCAAGTTTTGAAACGTTCACATGTATAATTTCAAGCTGCAATCGTTTGCATATAACCTTTGCAAAAATTACACGCGGCGTATATGGTGAACTTGTCGTATTGTGAAAATTGAAGTTAATATCGCGGATCAGCGGTTCGAGAAGCCAATCCTTTTAAATTATATACCTTAATTCCCAGACTCGAGCCGTAAAGTCTTAAATAAAGGTAATTATGCACACGCTCTCGATAAAAATCAATTCGAATTTTTGCATAAATCGCCAATCCTCGGAATTAAAAATAAGTATACGAAATTTGAATAAAAAAAGCTCACCTCGATCCCTTTCCTCAGACTCGTCTGGTTCAACGACAATAGTGTTCTCTCTCTCTCTCCAATCCAGCTTTCCTCAAATCACATGATCCCGCACATCTCTTCCAATACAATAACCACGTCCTCTGCGTCTCCGTGTACACCCGAACGAAAGAAAGTAGGTATTCGAATAAAAAAAAAAGAAAAACAGAGCCGAATCACACGCGAATAATCAGCCACGTGCCTTCGAGCTCACAGCTGGTCTCTCTCTCTCTCTCCCTCCTTGTAATACACGTGGCTCGCCGCGGGAAAATTCAAAATTCGTCGGGATCACGGGGGGGTTGGCTCGTTAGTTAGAAAAATGATCGGGGAGGGACTACGAGGATGACTTCGGCGGTGGCGGTGGCGGTGGCGGTGGCTGCGGCGGCGTGTCTTGTATCGTCGCGAGTCCAATCCGTACCGCTGAGCGCATCTCCCCCTCGTAAGAGGCGAACTAGACTGCCAAGAAGAGCGGACGCCGCACCGACGACATTCCACGGCAGAACTCTTCTTCTCTCTCTTTCTCTCTCTCTCTCTCTCTCTCTCTCTCTCTCGCTCGCTAGGTCTGTGCAGGCTGCAGTGGAGTGTGCTCGCCGCGTTCTCCGGCCAACGTGCTTCGGGAAACTATCGCGAGCGCACAGCCGCGCGCTGGGCCCCCATGGAAGAGAAAGAAGCGGAGGAAGAAGGAAGAAGGAGAGAGCGAGAGAGAGAGAGAGAGAGAGAGAAGAAGAAGAGGTAGCGCAGTGTGAAGGTATAGTAGTAGAGAGCGGCAAGAGCTCGAGGTGAGGTGGTGGCAATGACCGTTCTCTCGGTTTCCCCTACTACTTGTACCGATCCGCTCTCGCGAGGCCCTCCAAAGGCCGCGGGTATATATACACGATTCAAGTCCAAGGGGACTCTGGCTATACGCCAACTCCTTCTCCCATTGGTCCCATTGCGGTTCCCCTCTTTCTCTCTCTCTCTCTCTCTCTCTCTCTCTCTCTCTCTCTCTCTCTCTCTCTCGACGATCTCCTCTATATCGCAACCCTGTTTACTTTTGCGCGGAATTCGCGATAAACGAGAGATGTGGCCGCCGCGCTCGCGCTTATATATCTTTATTATAACTCATATATATCTTACAAAGGGAGGGAAAAAGAAAGGGGGAAAAAAAGGGATTAATGTTGCGCGGCCGCAAATGTAGTTCGCGGTCCGCGTGTGTGTCGCCCACGCGCGGGACAGAGAGAGAGAGAGAGAGAGAGAGAGAGAGAGAGGCTATATTGATCAGCCTACATACTCCAATCGCCCGTGTATATATAGAGGTTTTGCCTCGGAGGCAGCGATATACCGACCGAGCTCTCTTTGTCTCTCCCTCTCTAAGCTCTTTATGTGGGCTTTTAATATATATATGCCCATTGCAGGTAAGATACCTTTTTAACAATATCGCGCGTGCCGTTAATTGGCTTTTAAATATATGCGCCGAGCCACCGTGTATGTGTATCTGAATGACCGAGTGTGTCACCCTAGCGATGAAGTGTCGCGCGCACTTTGGGGATGATTTTTCAATGGTGTATGTATGTATATAACGGTTTTCATGGGGCAACGGCTAATAGACCTAATTAAAAAGTCGTTACGCGTGGGCCGGCGCTAATTGTAAACGATATGCGCGAAAATTCAATTTGGATAACTGCATCCACTGCCTGATATAAGGTGGAAAACTATTTTATTAAATAAAGGCGGAATAGGAGTTATATACACAATATGTTATATATTGATTTGTCGTAGCCGCTGTGGAGCTTTTGCGTCAACGCGTTCACGGACACACGTATATATATATAACGCTGTACTCTGGTGTATAAGTAGTTGATGGCTATGAGCAATGGGTATAATAATTAATCAATTAAAATCTGCACAATCATACGTTTCACTTAGCGATCGAGTGTTAAGTTATAAACTCGACGTATACTATACTGTGTTTTTATTCTAAACTTCCGTATGCGCGTGTCTGTGAGTGTGTTTCGGAACTAGATATATATTGTGTAAGGTAAATAGCGCGCTGGTTACAAAGAATCGTTTCCATTTGTTTTTCTGCATTTCTCGTAAAGTTTAATATCATTGATGCTCGGTACGATTTATGTATGCACTCGGATATTTTTTTTTTAATATAGATCGTTTGAGCGCCCAGCATTTTATTTCGTATATTGTTATACGGTATAACTTATATACATATAAATTGTAATTTTGCTACATTTCGCTTTCTAAATAGAATTTCGATAAAAAATTTTATGAAAATCGCAAATATATACAGATATGGGTTAGTAGAAATATTTGTGTAACTATGATATTGTTTAACTATTGTCGTGTGGACCCATTCTACGTTCCGTTGTCACTATTTATGAAATTTTGTCGAAGGCATCAATATTTGTATATAACCTTTAAAATTCATATTGTAAGTATAACCAATGTGAAAGTTTGAGTAATTAAGGTACGAAAATAGTATCGAATTGATTATTGTTTTCACGAAGGTAGAAATAAATGGCATCCGTTGAAAATATATATGATATCAATTCGACCCTCGTTACACCCTCGAGGCATTAATGTAAATAACTGTAAGCTACTACTTGTTTGCCAGCCATTTGTCAAATAACAAATTATTGACATATGATTCAGTGTATAGAATCGAGATTCTTCTACGTTTAATAAATATTTGACTAAAATATAAAATTTTCATCTCGCATAAATGTACTTTTGAAAATCTGAATCGCATAGAGATTTATGTATTATTAAAAAATGATTATATGTTGTAGTGGGTCGTGTTCGCCGGCAAAATATAAAATTACAGATATCAGGGCGTGGAGAGATTGAAAAGGAGTGTGCCGCAGGGAGGCGTATGTATTATTATAAGAATCTTTAGAAACTTCAACGATAATAAAAGAAAACTATATACTATGTACGCGAATGATATATTAATATATGAACGAAGCACATTTGACGCAAATAAAACAAGGTAAGCGCGATGTGTATACCTATAATTTTGTATAGCTGAATCGGATGTACCGCAACAATCGATGACGAAACGAAGTTGCAATATTTACTCAACATTTGTCTAGTTTCAATTTGTTCTGACTTCGATTGCGTTTCTAAAAATCCAGCGCTGCTACCAATGTCGATATGTCGGATATCCGAGGCGATAACAGGTGCGCTTTATTAATAAGTATAGATTTAATTAAAACAGCCGTGACTAGCTCCGATTTGCTCCCATCTTTCTTCGATTCTCGTCTTATTCCGCGATACCGATACATATTAATCATCATCCTTCTTAAATATATGTACGACGGGGAGTCGCGCAATCAAAAGCAAATCAATGAATGCGGAATAACGTCGGTGCGGGGCTATTTGAAGAAACTGCACCGGCGCCGCCGAGGATATTATTATGGTATACCTCTTTATTCCAGGAATCTAACTGGTACCGACCAGCTGTGTATGATTTTTTTTTCCTTTTCTTTTTTCACGAGTAATGGCGTTTTCTACAGAATCGATTTGATATAATACAGCTTGTCCATAAATGATTTTACAGTTACGACAAAATTTCAGCTTTATCAACTTGCGCGAATTGAAGCTCTCGAGTAATGGAATACAAACGAAAGAAAAAAAGGATGAAACTATAAGCGCCGCGATTACATCGTTTCTCTCTCGCTTTTTTTTTTCTTGCACGAGAATGCAGCGGTATATTACGATCCTCCACCCCAATACGCGCAGATAGGACGTGTGTCACGAAAACCCTGTACTCGTGTCCGAAACTGATTGTAACTTTATATATATATCTATTTCGGGAGCGAGCCGCGCTTATGTTCTTTGCAGACGCGTGAGAGAGAGAGAGAATATTTCTTAAGGCCATATAGGCGCGCGGATTTGTGCGTATATAGGAAAAGTGATTCCTGTAGATGAAACTATATATACAGCTGACGAGAAGATACTTGGGCCGAGCGGGATTATTAGGAGGAGGGGGAAAAAAAAAGCCAAAAAAAACCGGTGCTTAAGCGCTTATATCGAACACTTTTGGCGAAACCCTAAATAAATAGGGGGATGTTTCTAGCATATATATATATTATATGCGTGGGTCAAGTCTACCGACTATTTGCAGTTTTGCGATAAGAATAATAAAAAAGTGCGGTGCTTTGAATATTTCGATAATTAGTATATCCGGTATCTCGTGATTTCCCTCTCTAGTGGCGCTAAAATATATTCGCCGGTTACTATCGCGAGACAACAACAATTACACAGCACGTAGCGCTGTTTTTCTATGGTTTATCCCGAAAGGATTCGTGCGCGTCGTGTATCGTCTTATCTGGGGTGGCCACGTGCATGTATACCCCGCGAGCTTGCAAACTACTTTTATCGAAGCAATCGAATTAATCGCCAACGTTTTATTAGCAAATACATTATAGGCTCGCAACTCGTAGCCCGGCATTAACCTTCATTATTATACCTTTATTTCACTTTCCGCCCTAGCGCTCAAATCCCGTGTAAAACTGCTAATTACAGCTGTTTTTTTTTTGCTTAAAAGCGACTACATCGAGAAATTAAGGCACATCACAGTAGAGAGCAACGGGTATAGAGTTCCATCGATCTCGACGAATCTCCCTCGCTCCACCCACAAATTGCGCGAGCCACACTGCGTTATCAAGCCAGTCACAGCGACGGCGGCGGCGGTAGCTCTAATGTCCGGAAGCAACGGTATTAGCAGGTTTTCCGCTAAAAATCCGTTTAAATACGAGCAGATGGCCGTTGCGTATATAAGTACAAACACACACACACACACACGCACGGGGTATAGCTGCCTGCTTAACACACACATATACATCGACTCTTCGCGCGAATCTAACGGATCGACGACTATAAGCTATATATAACGACATTCAATAATTATCTATAAGGCATATGTAATCTCTCTGCATGTATATATATATATATATATATATGCAAGCACATCGAGCACGCACCTCGGCGTTGCGTTTCACGAATCTTATATATGTATATATATACACGCCGAGTTTATGTATAGATATATACGGCGATAGGCACGCGCATGCTGAGAAATAGCCAATGCGAAATTTTCGCGCGAAAATCCGCATGCGAATATATAAAGCTGCTTTTATATGGCCACACTTTTAAAGGCCGATAGCAATTTGAGCGCGAGGCGGTAAGGGGGAGGAAGGCGGATTACGCTTAAAATGCGCTCGTATGGCCGAGGCATTTGCAAGCGCGTGAAAGAATATTATTATTATGGGCGAAATTACTTTTCCGTTCGGGAATAGTGTGAAAGCCGCGAGCGCGTCCAAGTATATTATCGCGTTGCAGATTCGAAATGAGAAAAAAAAGTAAACCGAATGCGTGTTTGTAGTGCGTCGCTGGCTGCGTCATGCGAATAAAGGATGAATGTATATGTGTGTATACGAGGGGAGTTTCTTGCGTACGTGACTGGATGTTTAATAAAGTAAATTGACGCGTTTAGAGAAAATTATCGAATCTATTCTTCGGTTGTATACAAATTTTTCCGAGTACATTGAAGATGAAATAGTAACTTTTCGTGTCTATATATATATGCGTTTCGCTGTCCGATCGCCATGTAATCTTCTTCTTTACGCATGTATTTTTTTTGTACAACCTGTACATCACGGTGGGCGCTTATCTTTTTCTGCAGATTAATACATATAAAGAGATCCCGAGTTCAGAAAATTCATGGAAGATCTGGTAAAAATAAAAACTGTAACAATGTTTCCCTATTTCTCTTCCTTTTTCCTGCAACCGTTACGTCGAGCGACTTGTATAATAATATATATGATAATCCGAATGAAATGTTCACTTCAACTTCAGTCAAGATTATTAACTCGAGAGGAACCTCGTTTTCTATCTGAAAATGCGAAGTTTATTAGTTGCTGCAGAAAAATAAACCGACGGGAGAATTTACATTTGCAATGCCATTGCATTTCAATCGCGAGTTACCCACTTGTTCCTTGATATTCCATTTGAATTTTTCAACTTTGCACGTGTACAATCTTGAATCCCGCAATTAACAAAATTTATCTGTGCATGTACATTATGCGAGAACAAGCTGTAGAAAAAAACATAACGAATTTCAAAAAGCTGTTCCAGCTACAGGATATCCTTTTGTGTACAAGCTACTGCAGCGTCCGGTGACTTATTACTATACCCGGCTCTTCCATCGCCGACGCAGATAAGAGATCACCAAGACAGGGCAACAAAAATAATAATAATCAACGGCGCAGACGCGCGAAAACGCTGGAATAGCAGCGATTAATTAATGATATTTATCCGGGCGAGGATTTCGGTTACTTACACTGTAATAGCGAAATTCTCGTAACTGTGCGCAAAAAGTTAGCTACCAAACAACTGCAGCCAGATTTTTTTTTTTGGATTAACCTGAGCGAGGAAAGGATGTTTCAACTAGATATGAACTAATGAATTTAAAAATTTCGGAAAAGAATTATGAATTCCGCGTTTGACTGAATACACGGATTTTATGAAAATTTTGTAACTCTAGGTACATATTACCTGAGAAACAAAGTAATATAAAAGAATAGATAGATATACAAAAGAAATATGGGTATATATTACGAATAAACTTTGCCAACGGAACAGTTTTTATATTACATATTGAAGAATTACCCTCGCGTTGATAAAAATCTATTATGAAATCATCAATGATTTTTTGCGTACTCAACTTTACTGATACATTGTCCATCCACTTGATTTTTGATACTACAGTCATTGCGCATCGATTTATATATTAACTTCAAGGAATAAAAAGGATCGTAAGACCTACAGAAAAAATCCACGAATAATTATTGAATCATCCCTATTTTAGATATTATCTTGAGAGTGGAATAAGCAAACTACTTGAATTAACGCAAACTCGATAAAACCGAATTAATTCATGTGCTTTTGTTAAAGATAATTTCTTGTAAGAATAACAAACAACCTAATGAATGCAAATTAAATTGTTTTTTTTTTTATCGTTTTGTGCATTTAGAAACTATGTTGGTTACAATATATATTATATATTTCTTAAATTGCACTGAAAATTGTTATAGTTTTCAAAAGAAGCATCTATACCTAATTTGTTCCTTTTTTTTAAACATTTCAATATTGATTTTTAAAATCTTTATTTAGCTTCGTAATGAATACTCAAAATAAAACTATCCGCAAAAGTTTTATAAATTCGATGCAATAAATTAATTTAATTTGGAAATATAATATTTAAATCAGCCATCCTAGTGGTGAAATGTTAAGCTTAAATATAAAAATTAGTGATCACACCACAGCCAATTCGCTTAAACACGTTTTTTAAATTTTTCAATTTTGACTTCAGATTCAAAATCATCGGCTCAAGTACTACAAAATACGGAGATACAATATATCCAGTATATTGTACTATAGATGATTTATCAACTGCTTTTATGAGATGCACTTTAGATACGTATATCAATTGTTCAGACTATATAAACAAGTCTTACAACACTAACGAAAATGCCATAAGGCAAGGTAAGGTAAGACCAATTGACAAGGAAGCAAAACTGTAATTGAGGTGTCAATATAAATTAACTCCTTAATTAGAGTTTTGTTTCCTTGTCAATTTTTCAATCGCAATAGTCGTGAATTATTACCTCTGGTTTAACTGTTAAGAGCTGTAAATGTTTCTTTCCCAAATGGTTCTATTTTTTCTAACTCAAGTAATAAATTCAATTAATTATGATATTATCGAACCGCTAGAGTGGTTTAGCGGCTAAATAATCAAATTGAATTTAAATACACACTGAATTTTCGATGATAAATATAGGACGTATCTAATGGCGTGGGAATTATAATGATTCCTACTAAAGCTGCAGAATAGCAGGAGAGTGGCTATTTTGGTCGCGTCTCTTGCGGCAAAAAGATACGTTCACGCGCAGAGCTATGGTATTAATACGCGATAAATTAATATATATTTGTAGGAAAAATCGGAATTCCGAATGGTATTATAATCGTCGAATATAATATCATACATTATTACTGTGCTTGTGATAATCATTTTTGAATAATCTAGTAAAATTTACGGTAAAAACTCATGGTGTAATATTTACAATCGCGCGTCTCATCTTAGTTCGTCGCGGCGGATGATTCTCCAGTTTTGCGTCCATAATAATCAACGATCCTTTGGATATGTATATATCTCTTCTTTACATAGTACATTTTAAATGTATATTTATATTTATACTTGAAATGTTCCAACGTTGTAACAAGGTATAAAATTGATTTTGCATTAAACGAGCTGTTTGATAGTGCACAGCTATTATATATACACTTCAGGACTTTTACTACTGTCGGTATATCTTAACCGTGTATAATGCTTTGATCAACCTTGTAGACTCTCGCCGCACGTCTCCTAAATATTCACAAGTCCAAAGGTAACTGTAAATCTAGCGAAGCAACCTAAAGATCGTATCTAATAGTCAATTGAACCAACGCAATATATCTGGTGTACTAATTTGGCGCAACTCGACGCAACAATCGTTCTACATCCCCATATCTTCCATTATAAAGACCTACAATTAATTCGCGTTTTGTATAAATTCAAGAAACACCGGAACGCGCGCGGCAACGGGTTAAATATCAGTAAACATCGCTAAGGTATGAGTGCGCGGGCGTATCCGTACAGCTGTATTACGTCAGCGCGTCTCGTATAATCCCTTTAAAATATCGCACCGAAAATATTCGACTGACGTACCGTATAACAAGACGAAAAATTAATCTTGCACGCCATCGCCGACGACGCGGCTGCTAAAAGAATCCAGCATATATGAAGCACAGGTCATGGTATCGAACTAAAAAGTTTGGCAACAAAAAGTCAAAGGACACAGAGGAGAGAGAGCCAATATCTCGTCTAAGCAGCGGACTTGACCCTTTTTATATATATATATATATATATAGTTGCGAGGTGTAGGTTGGGGGAGTGTATAGGGGAGGAGGCTGTGCGCCGCGACGGCACGCGCGTCCAAGCAGATACATCGAGCTAATGAATTTATCGCAGCGGGGAGCCTCTCTTTATTAATATTGTTTATCATCCCCAAGTATAGTTTTCATACCCTTTGAGAAAAAAGGAACCGATCGCATCGCGGGGATATATCGCGCGTCTGGATTGTTTTGCCAATGCGAATCGTGATATCTCGTGCGTTTATATTGGGAGTGAATGCAATTGCTGTCGTCGGACCTGTTGATTGACTTTTATCATCATTTTGAATTGTTTATTGATTTTCTTTTTCTTTTTAAATAAGACACGGTTATATACGATTGATATTTTATAGAGATGGATTAGCATAATAATGTAAAATATTGCAGAAAATGCTTGTAAATATTTGTATTTTGCTAAAACATTTTTTAAAGACAATACCGGTGTATCGTTTACTTAAATATTATGTATATTCAGCTTAATCACGTAAAAGTATTCTTTGAGTCAGATCTCAACGTATTCAAATTACATTTGAATGATATTCTGAATAAAAGAACTTACACACTAGTTAAATAAATATTTAACACTGCGCACACTTGGTCGTAAATTTCGATTTTTCTCGAATTACAATTCCCTCTAGAACCTGAATATATATATATATATATATATTTACTATTCTCACCTTTACGCGAGAATGTTAAAGCTTCAAAATTTACTATCGCTCCCGCGTCAGTGCTGCTCAAAACTCTCGTTTACATCTTTACATCTCAATCTGCTGAAAGCGCGTATCGCTTATACACTTTCATCTTGTAGCTATGCTAACCGAGTCCGTATATAATACGCTTGACGTAAAAGTTTCGCTGTGCATCAAACGAACGCATAAAAGATGCTAATTTTTATTAAAGCTTTGCTTGTATATATACTTACTAATTTAAATGATAGGTATATTCATTTAGAATTGTGAAGAGGCGATTCGTACTTGTAATATTTTAATTAAAAACAAATCTATACTGAATATAAACCTTATGAAACATTAAAAAACTTTTAAAGTAAATACGAGAATAATAATCTTATAACAAGTGAATAACGCACTGAAATAAGTATTCCGGGGGGAATAATTATTTGTTCAAATGAAATTATTCAATATTGTTATACAGTATAATATCATTGAAATACTCCAAAATCAGAACAGTTACGTTAACAGTGATACCTAAATCATTTCTCTTTATGACTGCCATAACAAAAGAGATGATCGTGAATTATTTACGGTCATTAGTCATTTATCAAATAGATGTCCATCCAAATCATAACGACTCATTTTCGCTGATGTAGCGTATAAAAACCCACATCGAAATAGTACATGCACGATCGAAAAATCGATACAACCATTATAAAAAAAAAAACTATACATATCCCCAAATTTTCGTATTGAAATCGTACTCTATAAATCTATACCGATATACAGCAATAACGCGAAAATCGCGCACAGATCCAACTCTCGTTGCATCATTCTCCCATCGTACATGCACTTTATCATCAACGACAACTATCTCATCCACTTGGATCCCAAAGAAACAACACATCAACAAAATTCAACGCAGCAATCCACCTTCCAAGAGAAAAAAAACCGTTTCCAAAAAGCACGGAAAAATCGGCAAAAAGCTGTCATGCACCAAGTCGTACATATACATATACTTCTAGTCACACATGCGCGTCGGGTATACACACGCGACACACACACACACACGCACATATACATCCCATCGCGGATCGCAAGCCAGGGATTGGCGCTATGGCCATGCGCGCCCAAGTTGGCGCACCTGATGGGGTGTGCGTTGCGCGGCTTCGCTTCTACATGCTGTATATACATATATATATATGAATATAGAGACGTCGGCGTCGCGCGGAGCCTGCGGAGCGGTCGCTGCCGGGTATATATACGGTAGGTAGAGCTTGCGAGACGCCTCATCGTTACAGATCTCCTTAACCCCTCGTGTTCTCTCTCTCTCTCTCTTAGTCTGTCTCCCGAGCTTATAGGGCTCCGCGGTGTCGCGAGGCTAACTTGTACTTCACCTGCTGGCAGCGGCGCACCGAAACACTCCCGCGACGTATAATTCGCAAGTCCCACAAGTCCAATCTTCAAAGTATACACGCGCGATCGAGTTCGATATATATATATACGTATAACTGTGCAGTCGTAACCGGGGATTCGTAAATAGTGTATGTACGAGTTGGAGGCTGTTGGTTGCAGTTGATATTAGCGGCTGGAGCGAGGAATACATCTTTTCTTTCGTGGTGAGTGCACTGATTTATATATATATTATATATTGTTGTTTGGGTCGACGTGTGCTTTGTGTCGGTCGACACCTGTTGTTTTTGCGATCGAATGGCATGCCGCGAATGAACGAAGCTTTCGCGTATAATTTACACTTGGTGCTTTGTTTGTCCGGGAAATTAAAATAGTCGACTTTCACTTTAGCTGTGTATTCGAGCCGAGTTTTAAGGATGCATCAACGATGGTTTTGTAAACGTGCAATCCAATGATGTACCGTCTCTCTAAACTCTCTTTTTTTTACGCTTATACGCGATAATCGTTACTCCTTCGGCACTTAAGACTCGCAAGATTCGCATTATCCATTATCCTCCATTTACTCGTATTCCCTTAAAAGCGCTAATCGCAACCTTCGAACAAAGAACAAACACCACTTTACAAAAAGAAATTGCAACTTTATTATAGACTCGGATCGCGATGATCCGAACGATCGTACAAATACATTGAAAAAACTGTAAATCGAGGAGCTCGCGTGGGAGTAAGTTACCTCTGTCAATGGATCGCTGCTGTTGTTATAGTTTTATAAAAATCTGGACGCATCTTCCGCGCCAATATAATAAGATTGTGATTGATGGACAAGTGTATAAGCGAACGAAGCTTGTGCGGTGCTTTTGTATGTACACACGCATTATTGTGGGTCGCGCAGGGGAGAAGAAAAATTTTTATCGTTTCGCGCGTGCGACGCTCGCAGGATCGACGGCTTTGGAGTTTGGTAAGGGGGAGACTACAGCAAGTTGAGTTGATGCATCGGCTCGGTTCTTTAGATTTGACGCCTCTCTCCTCTTTTTTCGACACACATCGAATAAACTTTAGTCGAGACAAACATGGGAACTTTGCGATGTGGAGACTTGATTGAAAAAAAAAAAGAAAAAGATTCTCTGTTCTACTCGATTTTGCTATTTTATAATAGTGTTATATCGATTTTTCACGATTCTCAAAGAGAAAGTACTGTATTTGTATTTTGGTTCTACTTTATAAGAACTGTGCTACAATTTCGGGTTTAACCAACTAATTGTAATAATACCTGAATCTTAGCGAGAGTAAACGTTATTTACAATTATTTTATCATATTTGGGCATTCGTTCGATACTCTGTAGAATTTAACGAGGTATTTTTCCGTAAATTTAGACTATTATACGAAGTTTAGGCTTGAGTTGATAAATTAGAGTGCACTAGATTAGCTTTAATTAATTAAATTATTTTAGCTTTAATATGTCAAAAGTTTCTATGGAACGCTGGCTTCTCCTAAAGCAGCATTATACGATAGGTATTACAATCTTATAAGAAACGTTGTTGTATAATTTAACACAAAGATTTAAAACGGATAGACCATTAGCGGCAATAATAATACTATTTGCTCCTGTCAAAACTTACAATATAATTAAGACTCTAAATTTATATATACGATTGCTATATTTAAGGTAAATATATCCGTTTCTAAGACGTCAACCGGTAATACAAAATTAACTGTAACAATAAAAAAAACATTCAAAAGTTGCGACAGCAATAAAATTTGATGAATATATTACTATAATTTTCTCTGGTCACTAATCGATTGTCACTATTATAAACTATATACATAAATCCCTTACACAAAATAACGATACTTTTTAAACACACTCAGCCTCTAATGAATCGCCACACAGTGTAAATAAACTCGACGCATTAAAACCCCAACTTTTCATTGTTGATCGTACACTCAAGCCTTAGCGCGACGCGACATTAGACCAAAAATCTTTTACATTTACCCAAACTTCCCGCGTCCAAACTTACCGAGCAAAAAGCCAAATTGTTATCGGCCACACTCTCCAATGACGCATCGTTCCAACAACGACAGAAAAAGAGAGAGAGTGAGAGAGAAGGAAAACGGTATAATTGTATTAGCGCAGTTGGCCGACAAAAGTGCAGTGTATATATACGCGATAAAGCAGTATAAGAGTATAAGCGCAACTGGTTGGCAGATAACGCGATAAATCTTATCTAAAACGTATTTTCGGTCGCCGTATTCGAACAATGCTTATATAGGCATAGTACATCTTAATCTATTAGCGACGCGTCGTATATAAACTGTATATAACGAATTCCCGAATTAAAACGTAGGCGTCGTGTGTATAATGCGAGGATATGTTCTCGTGCGATGGAGCGTTTGCTTACCCGCGAAACGAGGGGATACAATTATGACATGCGAGATGCATGAGCTTTGCGACTGTATACCGCTCCGCGTAATCGTAATAATAGAATTTCTCGCGCTCGGGCGCGTTTTGATTAAAGCCAGGTGGATACCGTGAGCGATCGTCTCCGAGAAAATTAGTGACGCGTCGGTTTTTATCTACGCGTAATAGCGCAAAATGCACGTCGTTATTGTAACGGCTACAAACAAAAAAAAAAAGCATCGACGGTCGTATCGCCGACTTCCGCTGTATTTTTAATTAAAAAAATTCAGCGCGGGTAAGTGAAATTGTTCCACTTGGATTTTCTTGACATTTTTTTAAGGTAAAACCGCCAACGGGAAAAATCTCCAGACTTACTTTATTACCGTAATATAAGAAAAGATCGATATTAAAAAAGAAATGGGCGGCAGCCACCCCAAATAGCTTATCCAAAAATGGAACCGATTATTCAAGAGCTGCGCCGTGTTATTGATTTTTTTTCCTCTTTAAGATGGCAGAAGAGAAAAAAAATGGAATTAATAGGCTGCTAACTGGTGATACGTGTGTAAAATTAAAGGTAGTAAATTTTCTTCGCGCAGATCCCATAAGTTAGTATAATCGGCAAACTGTAGCGCGACGCGACAGCGACGCGCGTAATATCAACGCTTATTCTTACTCTACGCGCTGTTCTACCTATAGATATTTTCATTGGTAATTTTATGCAGGACGACCTTTTTTCTTTTTTTAGTCCGCCCAAATTGTTCGTCGAGTATTTTATTCGAGTTTCAAATCTTATCGCGCTGCCATTCTTTGCTCTCTCACTCGCGAATATTCAGTTTATACACTTCGGTTTATTTAGTTATTCTTACCGCGGACGATATTGGAAAGGTTCGCGTTGGCGAAGTTTCACGAAATTGGTCGACGGGGAGGTGATGGCGGGTTACGATTCTCTTATATGCTGATTTCGTCCAAGTTGTATTCTCTTTTTTTGCAGCGGAAATATGATTTCAAGCATATTTCAATATATTTTTCTATAATAAAAATAGAACGCCCAAGCCGTTGCACAAATAATAATATTATTATGATAGTGATTCTTGTATTACACTAAGGAGCTTAATCCTTTGTTTCGCACCTGGCATCTCGACGAGTCTTTACGCCCACCGGCCTCGGTGCACATTTGTATACATATTCTTTACAGTACTACTTACTCCTCGGTGCTCAAATGAACGGAATTAAGCTTTCGTAAACATTTTTAAGACCAAAACTTGACGCGCATATTGTCCATATACATGTTACGTTGGCTTTGCATTATTTCAACTTTAGTTTAGAGATTTATAAACGAACCGGTGAAATTATTCTTTGTCTTAATTTCAATTTGATAATGTGCAAAATTTCACATAAAAGTTTTATTCGAATGATTGAAATAATGGTTTTCGCAGGAGGACGGTATCGATGATCCCCGTAGCAGTTTTTACGCGTCCCGCACCGACGTCAAAATGTATATAAATTTTTAGTACTTAAATGGGATTGGTTCGAGCTGTCGGCGTGGTGTTTCGCGATATTGCGATTCCCGTAACTCCCGCGCGCGCTCGGTAAACGACGTGTATGTTTCCTTAAATCGCCACTATATTCCCCCTGACCTTTTTTTTCTCTCTCTCTCTCTCTCTGCCGCACTTTTCGAATTAATCACATTTTTCGAAACCGAGACTTATGACCTCATATAAGTTTTCTCTATGTATGTGGGGAGAGAATGTCTAGTCTGCGCCTTATTATTCCCGAAGACGTGTTGTGCATTACATTATGGTATAGCTTTCGTGGTCGAACGATATGCATGTTTTTACGCAGTGTAAATAATATCGAAATTACACGACAGTTATATTTGTTTAATATATAATGGACGTTTTAGTGAAAAAAAAGCTTTGCGACAATTGTTTTTCGCATCCAGAATGAAAAAAAAAACGGGGCTATCGGTCATTTAGTTGAAAATTAAATGCTCACCCACGCAGAAATGATTAGTGTAGCCAACACATATTGTTACGATCAATTATTTGTGGCCAACAGAGGCCGTTTTTAAATGGAATACGTATGGTATGAAACGATTTCAATTTAATAATTAATGCTTATACAAGCATAAAAGTAAAATAATTAAAAACAGTAATAAATTGATTAAGAAAATATAATTTAAACACGAAAAGTTTGTACAAAGATATGCACTGAAAAAAAAAGGTTGTTTTGTATTTAATGTTAATGATCTTTGAATATGGCAAATTGAATATTCATTTACTATTAATGAATGATACACTTGTGAAAATGGGTTGGGTTACGATACGTATTATTCGAAAACTATATTGAATCCAAGGAAATATTCATTAACCGCTATAATAAATAATGTTATTTGGGGAAAGTAAATCATACATTAGACAATATAATGAACTATTCAATTAATGCAAGACATCCTTTATCTCAGTGTATGTAATTAAAATTAAAACAAACAACTTCTAAGCTATGGTCCCATTAGAAAAGATTTCGAGTATGTGCGTAATGGACACACGCAGATGAATCAGACGATGCGTATGCAAGCCCCCCAAATTCAAAGTGCGGTAGCTTATCTCTATTGCGCGTAACGGCTCATGTGTAGTCATAGGAAACATTGTATACTCTTGCGCAATTGCACTCAAATCCAGCCTCGATAAACGGTAATGATTATATTTGAAAAGAATTTAGCCTCGTTATAAAAAAGCTCCATTGTGAATCCCTTTTTCATTATATGCAAACACTCTTCCAAACCCCCCGCTTTCAAACGAAAAATAGAATATTTAACATACTGTTCTAATCGAATCAATCCTCAACAATCGCGAGACTCTCCGCATAATCGATAATATCGATCCGCGAACATTTTTTCAACCACATTCTCATAGCGTAGCTCATCCCTCATCCTCCGCACATTGCATTTCCGCTATAGGCCATCAATTAGCGCCCACAGCGAGCGCTTTAATGCAAATTAGAATTTGTCATTTCATCAAATCATTTTAACCGTTTGGCGTGCATAAACGTTTGATGCTCGCGTTCTCGCATGCGTCACGTTGCATAATGTGGCCAGCACGAGAGAGAGAGAGAGAGAGAGAGAGAGAGAGAGGCATATTACAGAGGATTAAAAGACAGAGAGACGGCTGAGGTCGCAATCACATCGAGTCGCAAGAGATCGAGTGTAAAATCGAATGCTCGCTGTATATCCATGTGTCGGTATACGCTTGGTCGTTCAACTGCAATCATGTGCATTAATAAAAAAAAAAACAGAGAGAGAGAAAGAAAGCTGCGAGAGATCGTCTTTATAAATATTCAAGCGTTATGCGGAGGGAAAAAACGCCGGTGCAGATATGAGCGAGCGGCGAGCTTGTTTTATGGTTTTTTTCCCCCTTCCTACGCGAGTGCTGACTTGTGCGTTTTTGTATACCTACCTGCCAGGATGCATTCGTTATTTATGTCGTTGGGATTTTTTTGTTGTTCCTTTTTGGGAGTTTCTTCGTGCGTAATTAACAGAATATGATGGTGTCGGTGGCTCCCTTTTTTTTGGAAACTTGTTTGGGAAGATGTTATTCGGCCAAGTTTCTTGCGGGCAAATTAATTTAGTGTGTTCCGTAAATTGGGCGGTAAATACTTTACTTTTTTCATTATACATGTAAGATGTCTTGATGAAATTGTTGTCGTGTAAAATAATCCGGAAATACTCGTGCATTAAGTCTATAGACCACAACAAAGTCTACCTGTTGCTTCGGTATATCAATGAACTTCGATAAATCGCGGACAAAATATTTTAATTACTTTATCGATAGCTTTATCGATAGCGAATTTGTGAAAAGTATTTTGCTTGTAGTTTTTTCAATAATATTTTAATCTTTATTAGTTTCTTAGATTCTTGTAGATTTGTATTAGTTTGTGTGCAGAAGACTCTGTAGCGAAATCTGCAAAATTAACATTCTTGTATATAAATATTTGTGTTTTTAGATTACGTGTATATCACAAGATATCGCAAAATTATTACGCACACGTACAAATTCATTTCTTTAATTCATACCCATTGTTGATGTAACGAGTTTCAATTTTTATCTATATACACTCGTTAAATAATTTAATATGAAAATCCTTTCCGCAGGATATTATCACCGATACCCTTGTAAAGACATCGCGGCTCTAAAAATCTGCGCACTGCATTCTTCAAAAGCCTCGCATCTCGCAAACGTAGAATATATAAGTGCACGCTTTTAAAAAGGATATAACGACGATCAAAGAGACTATATAATGTATTCAGCCGTTAAAACTAAGTTTCCAGGGATCAGATTGTAGTGCGAGAGCTGGATTTCACCGATCGTCGACAAAAGACCACGGAAAATATACTCTCCACTACCTATATATAAAACACACCGCTTATAATAACTTTAGCTTAAACAGAGCAATTTAGCCGCAAATATAGATCGCAACGTCACGTACGCGCATTTACGCGCTCGGCCCCGCCGTATTAAATAGAAAACGCGTATATCCTCGCAATCTTCCGTAACGCGCAAAGAAACCGTAGAGAGTATACGATAATTCCCTAGATTACGATGGTCTGGAATTTTTTTTTCTTTGCCTCTCGTTGGTAATATATCTTTTACCTTTGCGTATCCCATTTAAACATAAACACGTACATGCATACACGCGCGCGCGAGCGTTTGATTAGCAAATTGAAAAATGTATGGGGGGGGAAAAGTCGACGTTTGAATAAGTTCTTCCAGTCGCCCGGGACGCTTATCGGTCCCGACCGATAGAGATTGAGAAATCCGAGAGAAAACTCATAACTCCCACATCTTCTCGATATGTAATCTGAAATTTCCGGGCATACATTCGCGTGGGGACGTATATATGATGGGAAAGAATATAAATATTCGCGCGACGAACGCCAATAAGAGTCCGTGATATATATCAACGAGAGAGAGAGAGAGAGAGAGCAGAACTGTCGCTCGATTGTTGCGTAT
Organism: Megastigmus stigmatizans; assembly: GCA_900490015.1. NCBI lineage: Eukaryota > Metazoa > Arthropoda > Insecta > Hymenoptera > Megastigmidae > Megastigmus > Megastigmus stigmatizans. The sequence continues at coordinate 6,348 of UELV01175769.1, read as the reverse complement.
ATACTCTCTCTCCCTTTCCCTATTCTTATATATTCCTCTGCATCGATTGCGGCTACGTGCGGGAAATTCGAAATTTCTGTTTCCATCATTATGCGCCGATCAATTTGCCGCACTTTTTTTACAATGACACACTGCACGTAATATATATACGCGCGCGATGTATCGTTCGCTTCCCACGCTGAATTTGGCTATTTCGTTTTTTTTTTTGTTTCCCGTCGCGGCCAATTCGACGCATTTTTCATTTTCAATCAGTTTTCTATATAGTTCCGGCTTTTATCGTTTCGTGTACCGATCTCCAATATTCTTACACAGCAACAACAAAATTGTATAACGTTTTATTACTCCAGGTGCTCTATATATAAAACCTTTGTTTTATTTTAATCATCTAAACCAACGGTTTTTTTATGAACACTGGTCAATTCCATACGATAAAAAAAATTATTCATTAAATCCATTCGATTTTTATTTCCTTCGATTGTTTTTCAAACCTCGCATCCAACATTATATCGAAGAAGCGAATACGTCGCGCGCAGTATACAGCAGGTGTGGGAATTAAACTTCACCGAATGACAGATGACGTCCTTGTACTTTGTATTATAGAACAACACGTGGAATTATGCTGGGACACCCATTCGCGTGCTCAATATGGAAGGTGATACGCGTGCATTTATCTCATAGAGATTATCGCGCGCTGAGCATTAGTGTATACATATATCTAACATCCCTGTTGGATTTAAAGTTTTTAACTGTTTCCAAGAGCTGAATCAATACTTTATTCTAGGAGTAAGCTATTAGACGGTAGAGATATCGTTAAAAAACATTATTTGATTTTCATTGATAAACTTGACGTTTCAAGAAAACCTCTTTATGAAGCATGAAAACTAAAGACTCATTGAGTTTCCTCGATAACAAAGTGCGATGAGATCACATGGATCATTAATCGAACGATGGGGAAAAAAAACACAAGCCTTACGCAAGTAACGATCGTAAATTAAAAGCGTTATACACGCCGGTTATAAGTGAATCAAAGTCGAGTGTCCAGATAAAAAGTTCCGAAAACTTCATATATATAAGCCCGCCTATGCGTCATTAGACACCCGCGCACGCCGCGATGAACTGAAAAGCGTAAAAAGAACCGCTGAGTCTCGAGATAAGACACACACACACACACACACACACAAAATCCATAATCCTCCACTGCCCTGTCTCTCTCTTTTTTTATTCAATCAAAAGTTCAAGAGCATTTATAAAAGCTATTCGTCACACACATACTGGGTGAGTTACATAGTCGGGGTAATCGATATGTTAACCTCTCTCCTCGCACGTCGCGCCATCACAGCTTTATCGCCAAAGTTGACCGAGAGCTGTGAACGACTCGTCCCGCCGACGGCCGCCGGTTACACGTTGAAAGAGAGCGAGAGAGAGAGAGAGTCGAGCAACAGGTAACTCGTCGGTCGGCCCTTGCATACACAGACGCACACACAGCCACACACACGCGATATTACGCTGACGTTTTATCAATGCCTGGGCGGAGCTCGCCTCGTACAAGCTTATATACGTCTTCGGGCCGTGCATTCAAGCCACACAATTTCCATAGGGAAACTCTTTCGCGCGCCGCGCGCTTTAACTTCGATCGTATATATACTTCGGTCTATTCAGCCACGTGCGCTAGTTCATGCGATTATTATCCCTTGTCGCGCTGTTTGTCTCGCCGTTTGTACAGGCATTATGATGAATATGTGTGTATGCGAGGCTCGACAATCTATTAGTTGTTTATGACAGTGCGGGATAAATCTTTATCGAAGATGCACTATTACGTATTATATGTTTTCAATGATTGTGACCGTTTGGTTCTACCAAATAGAATTTGGACAACATTTTAATGTTATTATTAATGTGTATATATGTTGCCTTCTACGTAGTAATTAGTTCCATGTGTATATGTACAGAAATTAGTCTAGTATGATTGTGATGGTGAAAGTCTGGTTTTGATTATTATGACAGATGCCTATAGACTTTAGATCAAAGGCACGAAAGCATGAATTTGAATATCGTATACCTCACACGAATGACACTTATGCCAATATTAGCAAATCCTCACAATTAATTACAGATATATGAATAAGAGATAAATGATTTTAGACATTTATTGACCAAAAGAATTCTGGTAATTATATGATTAGTTAGCGCACTAGTTGATCTCATAATCTGTATATTGACCAATAATATGTAATTTAGCATGTAAACTTAAATGGCCCTATTAAAGTAATCGCCTTAAGTGTAATTACGCTTGTCGAGCGCGAGGATCTCGTAATTAGCGCAACAATTACATGTTCCAGATTGTCAAGAGGTCGAAAATGCGCATTCCAATGGCACTGATTCATGCCGTGTACTTAGCTTTGGTGGTGATGGCCATAGGACCTGCGATCGTGAACAGTGAGCCAGAACCAATGGCAAGGCCTACGAGACCTAAAGTATTTACGAGTCCGGAGGAGCTGAAAAATTATTTGGAGCTCGTTAGAGTTTATTATACGCTGAATGGAAAGGCGCGGTGTGTATTCAGTAAGCAGTTGTTGTCGTGAAAAAACAATCATTTCATGAAATATTTTCTTGTGTTCCGTTAGGTATGGCAAGCGAGCGGATCCCTATTCGATGCAGCGTAATTACGAGCAGCCCCTGAATCTCCTACGGTCGATCTTGGCTATCAGCCGACAAAAGCAGCAGCATCAACAGGACAATCACAAGCATATAGACAAAGAAGATAGAAATATGTTACAGATTATACATCCCTACGACTGTGGGACAAAATATTATGAAGTAATGGAATAAATTTCGTTTTTTTTTTCTTCGACAAGCAAGCTGAACTAAACACATGCTTATACACCTCCACTTTTAATTATAACAAAAGACCCATTTATCATTGTAATAAAAGAAAACAAACTATCTTCTTAGGCATGTTAATTACATTAAAATACTGTTAGGGGCTACTTTGAATGCTAGTTACTTTATTACTGTGCATTTCTTGTGAGAATTAATGTGGAAAAGAATTTCCTGTGAAATTCGATTAATTTCAAAATCCTTAATTTCTGTATTTTATTTTTTCTAAAAAACAATATTTTTAAAATAATCACAGTGTATCATCATTTGCTTTCGTATTGCTCAGATCGTAATTTTATTTGTCACCTTAATAAACATCCCACGTAAAAATATTTTGAACTGATTATATGTATATACAAGGTATTGAAAGTTATTAACGTTAGATTCAATATTATTTTATTAAAGTCAGTTATATATCTTTAGTTGGTACATCATAAATAGCGTTTAACTATTGCAGCTTCAAAGCATATATTCATACAATAATTAAAATTATTTACAAATTTATATAACCTATTTAAATTACATTAATATTATAGTACAAATATGTTTAATTCAATTTTTTATGCTTAATTTGACTGTGCTAAGACTGAACTGATGACAATTTATTATTCAAATTTGATTTTTTCTATCTATGAATATTGAAAGAATTATATTGAACAAAGCAAATTTCAATAATGTTGGTCAACAATGAGCTCGTAAAATCACTCTAATAACAGTTTATTTAAATTTAGTATCATTATGGTAAGTATAACAAATTTCCCAATTTCAGAATTAGTTGGTACAAGAACTTATTCAATTTTTTATCTATCGCGTAGAAACGCAATTTACATTTTCGGGCCAATCACAAACTTGAAGTAACTTGTTGTAAAGTAGTCCTCTGGGACAAGATAGTAGAACTTTCTTTCCAAAATCACATTTATAAAATAAGGAACAATTAGATTCATGAGGAAAGTGGACCGCCTTACCTGTGTTGGTCAAAGGACATTCATTGGGAATAGGGTTATTTGGATCAGGTTCAGATTCTTCAACGCACGTTTCAGTATATGGATCGAAATGTGAATTTGAATGACATTGCTGAAGAATTTGTAAGCCATGCCAGCACTCATAATATTTCGTGCGTACACACTCATGAGGTAGGAAAACTGGTACAGGTGGATCAACTTCTGGACAAGCTGATGAACCTAAAAATAAAAACAAATATTAATTAAAATAACTATAAAAGCATATTATATATTTTACTTATAAGTAAAAGTAATAGAAAATCTATATAAAAATAGAAGTCATTTCTCTAAACAATCAATTTATAAACAGACTCATGATTGAGAGACTTAAATTTAACGATCACTTATATTATCAAAAAGAATAGATAAATTGTGCAAATAATTAATTTAAAAAGATTAAAAATATACGTTGATAAAGTATAGATAAAAGACTATCCTATTTACTATGATTGATTTAACTTGCGAATTAATATAACAATTTAATAACACAAGGTACACTAAATTATTACAGTTTAAAAACATTATGTGCTGCAATACTAAAAACTTTAAAGAGCAGTCTTGATGTGATAGGCACAAACAGATTGACAAAATTAGATAGTTGTAAAAATTGTGACATAATGTTCGCCGCTCTAGACTGCGGGACGTACTATATAATCTCCCGTAACGTCAACTCTTTAATAAAAGATGTTCTTTTATTTTTTAGAAAGAATCGTTCTTTTTACCTAGTAATACTAAAAATTTTCAAATTATTCAGTATCAACTTACTTGGTGGAAATGGTAACTCTGTTGTTGTTGTTAGTGGTGGTCCAGTTGTGCTGGTCGTTGCAGGTTCCTGAGTAGTGGTGGTCGTTGGTTCCTGAGTTGTGGGGGTTGTAGGTTCCTGAGTGGTGGTGGTCGTTGGTTTCTGAGTTGTGGGAGTTGTAGGTTCCTGAGTTGTGGTAGTTGTCGGTTTCTGAGTTGTAGTGGTTGTTGGTTCCTGAGTCGTGGTGGTTATCGGTTCCTGAGTTGTGGAGGTTGTAGGTTCCTGAGTTGTTGGTTCCTGAGTTGTGGTGGTTGTAGGTTTTGGAGTTGTGGTGGTAGTATAATGAATACATCCTGCGTTTTCAGGATAATCACACACCCATTTTATTGGATTAAAGTGCAATCCTGGTTGACAATGCTTCAAATGCGGTTTTCCGTTACTACACTGATAGTACGAGGTGCAGTCCGACTCGTGTGGAATATGAATATTATTTGTTGGATCATCGAATTCCGGACATTCGGTTATTATTTGATTCGAAGGATATAGTTTTTTGTACTGGTGTTCCTTATCGCTTATAACGGTTGCAACGCTGATTAGTAATAAAAATGTACATATTAATGCTGCAACAGAAAAATTTAATTTAGACTTCTATATACTTCAAAAATTATTTATCAGTATCAACCATAACATAATTCTCTGTACATAAAAATGACTATTTTTTAAAAACATTTTACCTAGTAAGATTATTTCTAGATTTGAGTACTAATGTCGCAATATTTAAAGTAAAATTTTCTACATTTATTCTAAAATCTATCATATTATCTTCTATATTTAAAGGAACCCAATGAAGTCAAGTAGAATAATTGATTATTATATTTCATTATAGATGTGACTATGTACATTAGGGGAAAAGTGCCTAATTTGGCGTAGTATTAAAGCGATGCATAGTAATTTTTACTTATGAAGAAATGACTATGGAGATGCAGATCTTGATTATTTTTAAAACTTTTGCAGATTAATTTTTAAACAAAATAATAAAATCCGTGTGTCAGCGTTCTTTTTTGAATGATATATGTTATTATATAGGATAAATATATATTTTTGGCAAAAAGATAAGTGAATATCTTTAAATCCAGGTTCCATAAAAAATCGTTGAGACACGGGTGTTATTGTTTTATATGAAAAATATTTCCCAAAAGTTTCAAGAAAATCTAGGATCCGAATCTCTGTCATCTCCATGTTAGTTTACTCAATAATTTGATACGTTTAAACGAATTATTTACTTATTCTTTAAAAGCTGAACTGAAGAAAATTAAAACTAAATTTACTAATATTTTCCAGTAAGATTGGAGATTGATAAAATTAGTGATAATTATACAAATCATTTATATATATTAGGTGCACAACTTTGCTTCCGCCGATTTTTTCGAAAATTTGAGGCTTTATTCTGAAAAAGTGATTAGCTGTTTATGATTCAAAGTACTGTCCGTCACTAGCCACTACTTTTTGCCATCTTTCGGGCAATTGTCGGATACCATCTCGAAAAAACGATGCGTCTTTTGAGGCGATCCACAAATCGATCCATTCTTTGACTTCTTCATAAGAATGGAAATGCTGCTCAGCTAGGCCATGTGCCATCGATCGGAACAAATGGTAGTCGGAAGGAGCAATGTCTCGAGAGTACGGCGGTCATCTTCGATCGAGAATACACTTTTGATGCTTTCTAAG